>JARJLU010003258.1:0-12988 GCA_030272975.1 Sparidentex hasta
AAATAGTTTATATCTCCACATCGGTTGGGCGGATTGACACCAAACTTGGTATAGTCATTGCCACTGCCCTCTTGAGGATATCTGACAAAGGACTTATCAATCGGCCACTAGGTGGCGCTCTGGTGGAAGTTTAATTTTGTTTTTGGCCTTGTGACCACACCATAACACTTATGGGAATGAAATTCATAGGGGTGGTATAGACTAGCCCCTGCAACTTACACACCAAAAATGACCAGCAGGTGGCGCTATTTTCAACGTGAAAGTATTTTTGGCCCATAACTCGAACATATTGTGTCACACATTGTTAAACCTTATATCTACATGTTCCCTCCATTCAGCTGAATTATTTGGTGTAGGCCACGCCCACTTTCGAGTTAACTTTCCATTCACAAAATCACGACAAATGCAAAACCTACTTTTTCGAACTCCTCCTAGGCAATTTGACCAATTTGCACTAAGCTTTGCATGAAGCATCTGTGGACCCTCCTGACAAAAAGTTATCAAAAGAATTTTGATAGTCCATAAAACGGCCGAAATTTAAAACTACAAATTACTGCATATTGTGTTGAAAGCAGACAATCTTACACATCTAAATAAAATACTGTGTGATTATCACGTAAATGTTCATAATTGTGTTCCATGGACTGATGAGGCTCTATGTAAAATTTGGTGCAAATCGGCCAATAGATGGCGATCTGGTCTGATTAGTTTGAATGGAAAGTAAATGGGAAAATGTTAAAATCCTCTTCAAAACTCATCGACTTTCAACCTCTTCTTGTGCTTCGTGCTTTGAGCTACAGATACCATTCCACCTTCTAAAGAGTCAGAAGACCTTGAACTGTTGGCCATGTATTCAGTTTCCAAAAATCTTATACGGTTTTGAAACCATCACAGTTTTTGTTTTAAGGATTATTAGGCCGTCTTGTGATCTTATAATGGGTGTGTATTGCGTGAGCTAGAGTGCATGACATCATCGCTAGAGTGTAGAGCAGGTGGATGAACTGGAGAAAAAATTCTCTTCAGCTACTGGACGATGATACTTTCAGCTTCTTCGTGAAACTATATCATTGCATCATGCCTCATGTGGACATTTTCGTCAGCCTGCTCCAGAAAAGGACCATCAACTCAGTCTTTGTCTGGGGAATCATGCAGCAGTACACGCACTTTTTCTGACTTCAGCACACATTACTTAATACCAGTGGGAGCAGGCCACCAAATTATAAAGAAACAGCTTCTTCAAGGCGTGGCATGCAGAAGCCCTGACGGCAGCATGCCCCAAGGTGCGTGGACTGCGAGGGCCCGTCCAACGCTGCTCGCAGCTTTAAATTTTTTTTTTTTTTTTTTTAATTTTCTCGGTACTCTTTGGGAGCACTTTTGGTGGACTTAACATGCACGAAAACTCACCAAAATTTGCCAGCCCCCCCAAGGTTGGGCGAAAAATTTGATATTTTGGAGGTTTTACGGGCGCTCAGACCAAAATGGCTCAGCGGCGCCATCCGCAGGTTGGTTTTTGGGGCCTGGCCCATAGGCAAATTTTCGCATAGAGACATGAAATTTAGTGGACTTGTTCATCTTCCCCAGACCCACAAAAAAGTCTCTTGCAGACCCGGGCCATGTCCCACAGGAAGTCAGCCATGTTGTTTTGAAGTTGGAAATTTGGCTTTTTCCAGGGGTCATATTTGAGCAAACTCCTCCTAGGGCTTTTATCCGATCCATGAAAAAATTGGCAGATGTGCTCTTCAGGCCTTGGGGATGAAAAGTTATTAAAAGATTCGGATTAATATGTACTACGTGGGAGAGGTGGGGCCAAGAATATGGCGTTTTTTCATGAAATTTTGTTGTGTCATAATTTTGCCATAAATAGTCCAATCTTCACCAACGCTCTGAGATAGTCTGGTAGTCCGGGCTAGGATAATTTCACATCAAAACATCTGGTGATTTGCACAGTGCCTCCTGTTGGCCATTCACTTAGTCACTCTTCGTAGATGATTTCCAAAATCATAGAAAATTCACCGTACAGAGCTGAAATTTTGTGAGAATATCCCAAACAAGCTTGGGAAACAGGCTCCTGAATATAGTGAGCTTTCAAGCAAGTTAAATGACATTTGTGGCCCAGAAAAGTCTTTCTTCTATTTTTTTTCCTCGGTGCCTGTTTGTGAGCATTTAAAACATACTAAACACATTTGAAAATACACCAAAATTTGTATCCCCCCCAAAGTTGGCTGCAAAATTTGATATTTTAGTGGTTTTATGGGCTCTCAGACCAAAATGGCTCAGTGGCGCCATCCGCAGGTTGGTTTTTATGGCCTCGTCCAGAGGGAAATTTTTACCTAGTGACATGAAATTTATTAGACATGTTCATCTTCCCCAGACCCACAAAAAAGTCTCTTACAGACCCGGGCCACACCCCACAGGAAGTCCGCCATTTTGATTTGAAACGTTGATATTGGGCGATTTACTCACCTCGCATTTGAACGAACTTGTCCCAGGGATTTCGCCCAATTGACTTCAAATTCGGTACAGATCATCTAGAGACCATGCTGATCAAAGTTTATTAAAAGAATTTCTCTAGGTAAAAAGGTGTGACCTGTAGAGCCCCGCAAATATTGGTGACTTTAGGCGAATTTTGATGATTTTGAATGGAAATCTCCATTCGCTGATTTTTGAAAAAAAGTGTCCTGCTTTCATATACTTTCTCTGAGCTGCCTTAAAATTCTTGGGCTTATTAGGACATATATCATGCATGTTTTGGCTACGTAATTAATTGGAGGGAAAAAAAACACCTATATAGCAATTGGAATTTTAGATGGATCGATCCTTTGCAATTAAATTACGTTAGCCTTTTTGATGGCTTTAACCCATGCTTCATGACAGCTGCTTCAGATGTGACGTTTGTGGCCAGAGCCATGCCTAGAAAGCCTCCATACACTCAGGGCACCGCCGTGAGGACCCTGTGGTGGCGCGGGTTCGCGAAAACCCTTTCAACGCCGCTTGCGGCTTTAATTATTATTATTAGTAGTAGTAGTAGTAGTAGTAGTAATTATTATTATTATTATTATTATTATTATTATTATTATTATTATTATTTATTATTAGTAATAATTATTAATAATAATTATTATTAGTTTGCTTGTTTGTTTGTTTGTTTGTCTGTCTATCTGTCATCTAATTTTACCGTTGATCTCATTACATACTGTTCTTAGCTGCCTGTCTTCACCTTGTGTTGTTGAGATGCCATACCTGTCAGTTTTTGTCATTTTGCCTTTTTTTTGTGCTTTGCAAAACCTGTTTAATAAAAAAAAAATGTGTGGAAAAAAATAACACTTTAAATGGTGATTACTGGTGAGATTTTTTTTTTAAAAGAAAAAAATCATTTTCAGAATTTCAGAATCTGAATCTAAGACATGAGACAAAATTGTGTAGAAGTTGACACTGCTGCTTGAAAATAAGCACTCGGCCTTAACTTTACATTGTTCTCCTGGGGAGTCAGTGGGTAGGAGAGGATCTTCTGTTCTAGTAGTGAGTGGGCCCACTGTGCTAGCTGCACCAGCATTGTCTTTCAGTGCCTCTTCATCTCTGATGCCACCTTTTTGGATGTGAACCTAAAGTGTGTGAGTACCCCGGACTTCGCACACTGCCAATACCTATATTTTTACCAAAAAAAAAACTATTAGGTTACAGATACACTGAACTTAAAGACAGGATTTATTTTATTCTCTGCTTGTTACAACAAATGATAATCAAGTAAAGTAGCCTAGTAGTTGTATCAACATCTGCATGTTATCAAGAACTGACTCTCAAATCAAATAAAGAACAATTCAAAAACATTTCGACAATATTCATTGTCACTTAACATTTAATTATACAGATATATAATGCCGTAGATATGTATTATTATTTTCTCTTTAAGGAAAAAGTAGGCTGCATTTAAAAATGAAATAGTGAAAATAAAAAAACAGCTGTTAAAAAACTGAGCATCTTAAAATAAAGTACATAATTTTTGAAAAATAGCATTTCTATTTCTGTTCCCCCTCAAGAAAGGTTTCAGCTACTGCAGTGATGCATTCATTGACAACCCCTCCGTCAGTAAATGGCTTTTTGTACTGAACAAAAATCCAAGCATCATTGGGGGAACATTTATTAGCTCTTAAGCATCATGTGTAGTTATTTTTCTCTGTCACCAGCTCACTTATCTCTCCGTCTTCTCTCCCTGTATCGCTCGCTCATCTTTCCATCTGTCACACACTTTTCACCTCTTTCATCTGTCTGTAGTCAGAGTCGAAATGTTTATCGCCTGTAATGCACAGATTTTATTGGCTGAGTAGCATCACATCGGATGGCTTAACTCGCATGCACTTGGTCAGTGGATTTCCTGCTCTATAAAAGTGGCGCCTCTCAAAATGGAAGTGCCCCATCAAAATTTCAAAGACTTCAATAATTTATTGACTATAGGTCCAGGCAGTGGCGGATGGTGAAAAACATTCTAGGTGGGGCTGGATGTGCCAGAGGCTTATGGTAACTATCCCAATAAAAGAACCATTTTTTTAGGGATCAATAATTATTTAATTGCCCTTTAGAAATCGACAGTTTGACAGATAATTACAATGTTATGAGATGTATATTCACAAATTCTCTTTATACAAAATTAAAGTTCTTGATAGACATTTACAGGTGGATGATGATTAAAAATGACTATATACAGGGGTGCTGCTTAGTTCAGTTGGCAGCGCGTGCGACCCACGTGCCAAGGCTCTGCAGCGGACCTGGGTTTGACTCCCGGCCTGGGTCCCTTTGCTGTGTGTCACTCCTTACCCTGTTTCTTGTCATACTCTTCAAGCTGTACTGTCACTAAAGCCAGAAAAGGCCCAAAAAATACTTTAAACAAAAAAATAGATATACATACAAAGAAAAACTGTCACAGGAACATAAAATGTAGCAATTGGATTAAATATATTATCCATCCATCCAGCCATCCATTTTCTTCCGCTTATCTGGGGCCGGGTCGCGGGGGCAGCTGCCTGAGCAGGGACACCCAGACTTCCCTCACCCCGGACACTTCCCCTGGCTCCTCCGGGAGGATCCCAAGGCGTTCCCAGGCCAGCCGAGTGACATACTCACTCCAGCGTGTCCTGGGTCTTCCTCAGGGTCTCCTCCCGGTGGGGCATGCCAGAAACACCTCCCGAGGAAGGCGTCCACGGGGCATCCAATATAGATGCCCGAGCCACCTCAGCTGGCTCCTCTTGATGTGGAGGAGCAGCGGCTCTACTCCGATCTCCTCCCGGGTGACAGAGGTCCTCACCCTATCTCTAAGGGAGCGCCCCGCCACTCTGTGGAGGAAACTCATTTCGGCCGCTTGTATCCGGGATCTTATTCTTTCGGTCATGACCCAAAGGTCACCATAGTTGAGGGTAGGAGCGTAGATTGTAGACTCTCTCCTCACCACGACAGTCCGATACAACAACTGCATTACTGCGGCTGCTGCACCAGTCCGCCTGTCAATCTCATGCTCCATCCTTCCCTCACTCGTGAACAAGACTCTAAGACACTTGAACTCCTCCACTTGAGGCAAGAACTCTCCCCCAACCCCGAGGGAGCAAGCCACCTTTTTCCGGTGGAGAACAGTGGCCTCAGACTTGGAGGTGCTGATTTTCATCCCAGCTGCTTCGCACTCGGCTGCAAACTGCCTCAGAACATGCTAAAGGTCCTGGCTCGACGGAGCCAACAAGACAACATTGTCTGCAAAAAGCAGAGATGAAATCCCGGTAAGGGCAGCCCTGCAGGAGTCCAACATGCACCGGGAACAGGTCTGACTTACTCACGGCAATGCGAACCAGACTCCTGCTCCGGTCATACAGGGATTGTACAGCCCTTAGCAGAGGGCCTCCAACCCCGTACTCCCAGAACACCTCCCACAGAATGCCGTGAGGGACACGGTCGAATGCCTTCTCCAAGTCCACAAAACACATGTGGACTGGTTGGCCAAACTCCCATGAAGCCTTGAGCACCCTGCAGAGGGTATAGAGCTGGTCCAGTGTTCCACGGCCAGAACGAAAACCTCATTGTTCCTCCTGAATCTGAGGTTTGACTATCGGCCGAATTCTCCTCTCCAGTACCCTGGAGTAGACTTTTCCAGGGAGGGTGAGGAGTGTGATCCCCGATAGTTGGAAAACACCCCCCGTTCCCTCTTTTTGAATAGAGTGACCACCACCCCAGTCTGCCAGTCCAGAGGCACTGTCCCCAACTCTACTCAGGGCGGATCTCATCCACCCCCGGTGCTTTGCCACCGAGGAGCTTCACAACTACCTCAGCAGCTTGGGTGATGAATGAATCCATCTCTGAGTCCCCAGCCCCTGCTTCCTCTATGGATGGCGTGTCAGCGCGATTGAGGAGATCCTCGAAGTATTCCTTCCATCGCCCGACGATATCCCAAGTCGAGGTCAACAGCTCCCCACCTCCTAGGGTGTCCTGGTGCCACGTGCACTGATGGACACCCTTATGTTTGAACGCGGTGTTTGTTATGGACAAACTGTGACTAGCGCAGAAGTCCAGTAACAAAACACCACTTGGGTTCAGATCAGGGAGGCTGTTCCTCCCAATAACACCCCTCCAGGTAACACTTTCACTGCCTACGTGAGCATTGAAGTCCCCCAGTAGAACGATGGAGTCCCCGGGTGGAGCACTCTCCAGTACCCCTCCCAGGGCCTCCAAGAAGGCCGGGTACTCTGCACTGTTGTTCGGTCCATAAGCCGAAAGAACAGTGGGAGACCTATCACAGGCAAACAACCCTCTCGTTCACCAGGGAAAACTCCAACACATGGCGGCTGAGCTGGGGAGCTATAAGCAAGCCCACACCAGCTCGCTGCCTCTCACCACGGGCAACTCCAGAGTGGAAGAGAGTCCAATCTCTCACAAGGAGTTGGGTTCCAGAGGCCAGGCTGTGCGTGGAGGTGAGCCCGACTATCTCTAGCCGGTACCGCTCAACCTCCTGCCCTAGCTCAGGCTCTTTCCCCCCCAGCGAGGTGACATTCCATGTCCCCATGGTCAGAGTCACTGTCCGGGGATTGGGTTGCCAGGGCCCCCGCCCACGACCGCCACACAAATCACATGGCACCGGCCTCTTCTGAACCCTCCTGCGGGTGGTGAACCTACTGGAGGGCGGGCCCACGTTAAATATATTAGCGAATACTAATTGTACTAACTACAATACGATTGCATATTATTGCATATTATTGAAATATTTACAGGTGGATGATGATTAAAAATAACTATGTACAAAGAAAAACTGTCATAGGAATGTACAATGTAGCAATAGGATTAAATATATTAGTGAATACTAATCACAATACAAAATTACGTTACAATTTTATATTACTGACATATTTCCAGGTGGATGATGATTAAAGATTAACACAGAAAAACTGGCAAAGGACCATAAAATGTACCAACTGGAGTGTGCATAAACCAAGTTGTATATTTGTGTTTTTTAGTGTGATAAAGTGAGTAAATGTGAGTGAATGAGTAAATGTGTGTGAGTGCGAGTGAGTGAATGTGTGAGTGGGTGAGTGACAGCTCTTATTTGTACATGAACTTTGCTCTGCTGTCTTTCTGAGTGGCAAACTTCTCATTGACTCTTGTGTTAATGTCAGGAACAGCTGTATCAGGTTTTTCTCCATGGGGAGCATAGCCTGTGCGTTCAGGCAGTCTTGTGCCATGGTGTTCCTAAGGAACGGTTTTATCCTCTTTAAAGTAGAGAAGCAAATGCTGTAGTCATCAGTGTGGTAATGAGAATTGTCATGACCTGCTTCCTTGGGCCATGATAAAACGGGAGACACACTGAATTTAAGGAGGTTTAACAAAATGTATTTATTAAACATAAGTAATGAAATATGCAAGGAGGAAAAAATAATGAATAGATGGGATATGAACATCGGTAATATCAATAGTGTGGGATGTGCATGTGTGTAGAATGTAATAAATGTATGTTGTAAAGTGCATGAACAGAGGTTAAGGAAACTCAGAAAAACTGCGGCTGCCACATCACCTCATGGGACATCTGCTGGAGAGGAGAGAGAGAGAATGAGTGGTGAATGAATGAATGACTAGTGGACTGGGGCATGAGAGAAAGCATCAGCGATTAAATTGTCCTTGCTCTTAATGTGTCTGACCTCTAAATTATGGCCCTGCAAGAACAAAGTCCACTGCATCAGACGCTGGTTTGGGCAGTGCAATGAACTCAAAGAGGTCAATGGGTTAACTACTGGTCACCCCCCAGTACCAACATAAACCTCAAAGTGTTGAAGTGCCCAAATGAGGGCCAGCGCTTACTTCTCTATTGTTGAGTAGTGCAGCTGGTATGAGTTGAATTTTTTTGAGAAGCAACAAACAGATTTGTCAATTTCCCTCTCCTCCTGTAACAACACTGCCCCTGTGCCCACTTGACTGGCATCTGCCTGGATCTTAAATGGCTTATGCAAGCATGGTGCAGCCAGGACTGGAGCTGAACACAGGAGGGATTGCATATTCTCAAACATGCTTTGACAGTGAGGGGACCACACAAATTTCACCCTGCCCTTCAACAGATCAGTCAGCGGTGCAACTACAGTTGAAAAGTTTTTACAAAAACTCCTATATTAGCCGACTAAACCCAGGAAACGCATCAATTCTTTTTTTGTAGCTGGAGCGGGATACTTCACAACAGCTCTGACTTTAGCATCGACTGGATGCACCTGCCCCTGTCGGACCACCCGACCAAGATACGTCACCGTCGCCCTGGCAAACTCACACTTCGCCAAATTGACCGTGAGTCTTCAAGACCTGCCACAACCAAATTCATTGGCCGCTGGAAAGTTGCGGGTGCATTACGTAGCCCAAAACTCATTACAGTGTATTCGTACAATCCTGTAGGTGTTATAAACGCAGAAATCTCTCTAGCACGAGCAGGCAGCGGAACGTGCCAATACCCCCTCAGCAGGTCGAACTTGCTCACGAATTTTGCTGAACCGACCTGGTCTATACAGTCCTCCATTCGCAGCAAAGGATAAGAATCTGACATGGTGACTTTGTTGTTTTCGGTACATAACCAGTACAGAACCTAGGAGACATCAGATTTATCGACCAGCAGACACGGTGAAGCCCAACTAGATGATGATGGAACTGCAATGTGACTGTCCAGCATGTATTTGACCTAAGACTCCATCACCAAACAGAACTGGATACTCCCTGATTACGTTTCTCAACTTACTGCTTTGAACTTTAGATAAGTGAACAAATAAACTCTCCAACTTACACAACGTCTCTGAATTCTTCAGCCTACCACACATCACAGGGTCATCAGGTGCTCGCACATCCACCTCCTCCGTGTTCACGATACCCGGAGCCATCAAAACTGAGGACACAGAGCCAACGCTAAGCACAGGACTGACATCTACACTCTGCACACTGGACTTACTGGTACAACAGTAAGATCACTTGAGCAATACGGCTTCAACAGGATGACATGACAGAGGCGAGAAGACTTCTTATGCTTTGGAGTGGATATGAAATAGTTTTGCTCTGACGCTTGTTGCTCCACTGTGTACAGGCCTGAAAACTTTGCCTGAAATGGTGAACTTACAACTGAAGTGAGAGCCAAGACCTGATCTCCAGGACTAAACTGGTGACGCTCTGCACGGCGGTCATACACAGTTTTCATTTTAGCCTGAGCCACTTCAAGATTTTCACGCGCTTTTTCTGCCACTGTATACAAACAATGACGATAACCGTTCATGTAATCAATCAAATTCTTTGGTGGATCAGTATCAGCCATGCCATCCCGCAGGACTGCTAAAGGACCACGCACTCTATGGCCGAGCACAAGGTCATTAGGGCTAAACCTAGTGCTCTCCTGCACAACTTCTCGGGCTGACAAAAATTAACCAGGGTAGGCCTTCCTCCCAATCTCCCCCTATCTCTGTGCAATAAGCACGCAACAGGGACTTCAATGTTTGGTGGAAGCGCTCCAGCGTGCCCTGACTCTGGGCATTATATGCTGACGCATGGTTGTGCCTCACCTTCAACTGTTTCAACACCTGTGAAAACATGTGAGATGTAAAATTTGAGGCTTGGTCACTCTGAATCACACGCGGAATGCCAAAAATGATTTCCAGAACCAGATTTCGAAATTGGTAAAGGCCCCACACAATCTATAATCAGATGTTCAAATGGTTGACCGATAGCTGAAATGGGATACAGAGGTGCTGGCTTAATTGACTGACTCGGCTTACCGGTCAGCTGACAAGTATGACACGATTTTATGTAATTAGAAACATCACGCTTCAACTTTAGCCAGGGAAAAAAAAAATGCAAAACCCAGTCATAAGTTTTCCTCACACCCAAATTACCTGATTCATCATGTGCGATCTTTAATACTGTGTCACAGAATTTTTCAGACACAACGACCTGAAACACTGACAAAGTCACCTTCATGTGGCACCCATTTCGTCACAAGCAGCTCATCCTGGAAAAAATAACCACAAGCCCCATTTCCCATTTAATTCTCAGGCAGAGCACTGGTCACCAAACTGGACAGAGACTGATCACCCTGCTGACCTTTAACCCACTCCACCCGAGGGATGGACGGGGAAAAATCAGGTAGGGGAATCACAGCTTTCGTCTCCTTTTGCTCTCCACTAACACCCAAGTCTTAAGCAGCCTTAGCACACACATGGGTCATAGTACAGGATGGAAACACAGCTGGATATTTCCGACCACACTCATCCAGCCCATTACTATTAGCTTAGGTGTAACTACAGGAGACAGCGAGAGACTAGTCCACACCATGCTCCCAGCCAGATCATTTCCCAGAATCAAGGCCAATCCCATTTCCATACCTCACATCAGAATAAAATTCCCTGTTTCCGTTGCAGGCGAAACAGCAATACTGATCAAAAAATGAACGAATGCTTAGCGCCTGTATCTCAGAAATTTTATAGGCGACTTCCGGTTATGATGTGGTGGTGAGACGTCGCAGAACCTGTGTGCTCCAGTAAAATATATCAGTATATTAGTAAACCCATTTTTTGCAATTTTTCAAATAGTCCAAGTCAAGTGATATAAGTGCAAGATATAAGTTGGATCCAAAATGAGGCCGAGTAAACCTGGTACAAGAGGTAAAGAGAAGAAAGGAGACGATGACCTGGAGTTAACTCATGGGCTAGCTGAAGCCTCCGAAGGCCAAGCTAGGGATGAAGGAATTTTAGCAGCTATTCACGCTCTTTGGAAAGACTTCTCTGCCCAGCTCCAAGAAGTTTTCACCTCAAACCACAGGATCAAAGAAGCCTAACCCTAGCCCTTCATCAAGAAATGACTCCTCCCACACTAATACCCGAAGGGTAATAGACCACTTCATGTCAGAGCTGAACCTTTGTGATATTTGGAGATCCAGAAATCCCACCGCACTTGAATATTCTTGCTACTCTAACACACACCGAACACAATACTGCATAGATTATTTTGTAATTACTAGGTCTCTTGTGGCTAATGTACCGGACTGTGGACACAAAGGCATTGTTATTTCAGATCATGCCCTAATATTTTTGCTCTATCGCCTTACTTCATATGCAAGGGGGCAAACAGTGGCTTAGGCCGAGATGGCTCCAGGATCAGAACTTTCTAAAATTTGTTGAAACAAATATTGAGGTATTCTTTGCTATAAATACAAATTAAACATCTGCTTCTATTAGATGGGAAGCCTTTAAAGCTTATAGGTTTTTGAAGTGCTGCAACAATTTGGGTTTGGTGAATATATATGTAAGTGCATAAAAATGTTTTACCAATCCCCAAGCGCGTCAGTCATGACAAACTTTGTAACCGCCCAGCCCTTTAATCTTCAACGAGGGACCAGACAGGGGTGCCCCCTTTCACCCCTTCTGTTTGCGTTGGTCAATTTCAGGGTATAAAGTGAATAAATCCAAGTCAAATATCCTTTTCCTTAAACAATCTGAGAGAAGATGTCCCCAAATACAAACCACTTTTAAAAATACAACTAGTTTTACTTACTTGGGGATCAATATTACTCACTCGACAGAGGACCTTGTATCCACAAACTATAGCCCCGTAATATCAGGAGAGAATAACCTTATTAAAAGATGCAAGATATCTATCTAGATCTATATCTAGATAGATATCTTGCATATATGTGCAGGTGAAGTATGTATTTATGTATTTTTGGCCTAAACGGCTTCTCATTATGTGCACCTGTCAGTTCATTAAAAGCCTTTATTTTATCATTTTGTAATGCCCGTACTTCTTCGTATCACGAAGTCATGGGAAAAAAAAGGTTTTTTTTCCGATATCATGTAGGCCATGGAGGAAGCAATCTCTTTGCGACAAGTATGGAGAGGAGTAGTAATTGTGCCTATAGACATGTGACTGTCTAAATAAGACCTGAAAAAATCTGAACCCATTCTTTAAGTAAAACGACTGTTGACATCATGTTGCGGACAGCCCAACAATGTTAAACAAGGCGAACAAAACCAACAATTATTTTCAGCACAGTAGATGTTCTTAATGTCTAAACATGTTATAGCTCCTGTAGAGGAGACAAATTCCGTCACTTTCCCACTGGACCCTGACATAAGTTAATAAATGTCATACATCACGTTATGCCTGCTTATTGGAGGAAGACTCACATGATTTGTGGCCCCAACCTCGTAAGCTGATCCTCCCTGATGAGTAATAGAGGAATCCCAGAGCCAACATGGAGCACAGGCCCAGGAGGAAGTTTCGACCAGGTTTCATTCTCATCTCCAGCTAGCATCCATGGCACATCCCAGACTGGAGCCTGTGTGAGCAGGAAATACACTGGTCAGCCTGCGCTGATATACAGCCAGTGCAAGGATCAATTTATCTTTATTTTTTCTGGTACAACACCAGGTTGCACAATGTGTGTGTGTGTGTGTGTGTGTGTGTGTGTGTGTGTGTGTGTGTGTGTGTGTGTGTGTGTGTGTGT
>JARJLU010003259.1:0-11327 GCA_030272975.1 Sparidentex hasta
AACCGCGCAAGACATGAAAAGCAGAGAGAGAGTGGGCGAGTGAAATGTTGTGATTAGAGGGAAGGTAATGGACGGGGGGGGGGGGTCAAGGACCGTCAGCGTAATGTGGCAAGGTCAGAGGGGTAAAGCAGAGAGAGAAATAATAACAGAGTAGATATTGGTTCTTCCTACAACGCAGAGACCTTGGTCCTTTAACTTAAAGGTCCCTATTAAGACTCGTATAGCGTGTTTTCTGCACTGCATCTTGTTTACTCCGCATTTGTAGGTGAAAAGATGCGTCTCCTATGGTTCAAGGCATTCCCTTGGAATAATTCTTTTTCAATAGAAGAACCTTTGGCTGTTTTTTTTTTTTCTGTACAGTATGTACAAAATGGTGGTCGCCATGGTTACGCAATTAAATGAATTGAGACCTTTTGGCGGAAGTTGATTGTTACAAAGGCAGACTGTGTAGTACATTCTCCGCTAACTTCAGAACAGCCACCCATAGAAGTGATGCAGACGGTGTGAAACCTTGATGCATATGTATGAGATTTAATGTTTATTGGATTCAAACGAGGCTTTAAACGGGGAGAAGAGGGAGGATGGCACAGGGAGGGGTGGATCGTGTTGGATGTGTGGCGTGCGAGCTCGGGCGAATGTGCGCAGTTTTTTTTTTTTTTTTTTTGTCATGATGCATTATAGTTTCTCCTCGGGAGCACATGGCAAGGTATTTACCGAGCCATCTGCTAAAATCGCCCGGCTGAATTGAGCTGACGTCCAGTTGCTAAGGAAATGGATGCTTTTCAAAGGGGGCCAGCCAGTGTTGCACACCTGTCAGTGTAAAAGGACCCAGTCTCCCTCTCGCTGTCTGCCTCTTTCTTCATCTCTTTATGCTTGTGTGTCTGAAGCTCATCAGTCACATGTTAGGAGTGTCCCTGCCTCAAAGAACACCCCTATTATTCAGTGTTCTGTGATTTGCTGCTCTTTTGTGTATTTTGGCCTCTATTGTACGTTTGAACCATCAATGAGGCTGACTTTATGTTGCACGCCTCTTCTTGAAATTACAATAAAACTGCTAAAGATGATTCAAGCGGAGCTGGTGAGCCGATGTGGATCAGCCCTGCGAGAAGCATCACGAATACCGGCCAGAAGTAAAACGTGAAAAAAAAAAAAAAAAAAAAAAGGAGCACGGTGCACTTCAGCACAGTTGGGCACGTCAACGAGCAGGTGGTTATGATTGCTTTAGTGTCACAATCCTACGGCCTGCGGCTAGACACTTTTCCCAGAAGAAGTTAATGCAGTTGGAGAAGTGTGTCCGGGGCTCGTGACGGGTCTCAGAGAAAGAGGCTGCCGGGCAGGGCATGACCTTCGGAGAGACGCTTTGTCATGTCGGCCTGAGCGCCACGTCCCCGTCTGGATGACACCTATAAAGGTCACTGCAGGGGCAGACTTCTGGTCGTAAATCAACAAGGTAACTTGGGACGCGGTGTCCTTTTGGTCCCAATTCCACTGTCCTGCTTGGGCCTTGCCCTAGATTCAGGAGGAGAAATGATATCATGCGAGATAGAGCGTTCCAACATAAATGAAAGCTTGAAATATGTTTTCCCCCCTGAAAGCTTGGAGAGATGTGATTTTGTGCTAAGAGCTTTGTGAGTTATAGGTACGACTGCTATGAATGCTGCTGGGGTTAAGGTAGCTGGACATTTTCTTGGATTAACGCGCACATATTTCACAAAATAACAGGACTGCTAAAAGGAATGAATATCTTTTTGTCCTTACCTTTTAAACACACAGTATGTTACTCCTGCTGCTAGGGGTCTCTTAATCAAACATAACAAAAGACGTAAGTAGCGCGGGATCATGGGAGCTGTTGTCATTGGAACGACCAACTGCTGCTGATGGGAAAAACTAGCTGCATGACTCGGGCAGAAATGCTCATGGACGAGGTCATGTTTGAGAGTTTTGTTCATGTTAAGTGAAGTCACGTTCTCTCTCAAGTCATGCGGACAGCCGACTTGAGTGAAAATACAGATGTGTCCAGGTTTATACACTGCTGGCAAGCTAACGTAAGCTCACAACTCAAAGGAATACACGACAAAGGCCCGGTTGTTTTTAGACATTTTAATCGGAGAATTAGATAAATAGAAGGAAGGACGATGAAAGGGGGATGTCATACGAATATATGGTGTATCTAATTAGACCTCACCTGCTGCGCTCTGGAATTAAAATGGAAAGCTGCTACCTGTAGTGACCGTTGTGTTAAAACCTCTGTGAAAGAAGAAAAAAAGCCCCATAGTGATAAGCAAGTTCATGTCCTTATAACCTAGCTACATATGGTGAATTTGTGAGTGCAAGATCACAGCCTTTTGCTTTGCCTTTGTACTTAACATCGGCCCTTTGTATTCTACACTCTCTGCACTATATTGTTACTTTACGATAACAGGACCATCAGCCTTCCATTAGCGAAATATTAATATGCATCTCAGAAAAGATAATTGCCCCTCGCCGCTCTCATCGCCCAGACACGATGTGAACTTAGAAACAATCCCTCCTGTCTGCTTGCCGCGGAACAAAAGGGGCCTTGGATGGAGGAGGAACATCTTCATTTCCCTCACAGAATACATTAGGGCCTGTAAGTGGGCTCGGTTATTGCGATGCCTGCGTTTGCGTCGGGCACCTGGGATTCTCCAGACCTGTTTGATGTGGCCCTTTTCAAGCACTCTGATCATCCTGCTAAATTGCGGCTAATGGACAGGGCCTGCCACTCGGAGAGGCCCAGACAACAGGGGGACAATTTAGTGACACGCACACACCTGTCCTTTGTAGTTGAGCGAGACATTGTGTGCACAGGCGCATTAGTCTCCACGGCGCACATACAAGGCACTTTGTGAGCTGCAGTGTAGCCAGAGCTGCCATTTAGGCCTGAATAACCCCAGGTGCCATTACCTTGGGTACCTGAGTATCCCCCTCTGCACACACACACATACACACACTCTGACCAAACAATAGTCATTGGGGGCAGAGGGTGCTCGTACATACGATTGTGTGTGTTATATATTGTGTGTACACAGTGGACTGTGTTTTTCACTATAGGATGTGCATAGCTGCACCTGTCCCTTCAATGGAATCCCATCAATGGAGAATAATAGGCGGGGGGAAGGTGGCAGTAAGCCAAGGCGTTTGCAGAGACAGACCATGTTTTCCGCTGTGTAATAATTGGTTCATGCCAAAAATGTTGGTGATTTTGTTCCTTTGTAAAAAAAAAAAAAAGAAAAGAAAAGAAAACTGTTCAGTATTCCCCCGGTTTTTAAAATTTGCCCATTTTTCTTTTCCTCTTTTCGTTTTTAAGTATCTGGATTCTGGTAGAAGTGAGAACCCCCACTGTGTCACCCATTCGTTTGTAGACCGCTGTTTTCAGCCTTCCATTTGGCATTACGGACTTTGCCATCTGGGTTTTTTTTTTTTTTTTTTTTTAAGCTGAAGTTTGTACGAGACGATGGTGCACGGGAAGATATCCTGATTGGATCTCCATCGACTGGCCCCGGTACTGAGATATTATACTTAAGGCGGCCATTCCCTGGTATGCTATCATCTATTTTAATCTTAATAGGATCATCATTTACAAAACAAACATCATGCTGCATTTGATAAACTGTGACCATGAACTCATAAAGAAACTGTTAACTGAGGTATTGAAGCAGGCAAGAAATGGGTTAATTTTCTCATGAGCTTACATACAATCAGACTTTTGTTTGCAACCAGTCAAAGAAATAATGCAGGTTTGAGGCAGTTCCTCATTGGCTTCACCTTTAAGGCCCGGAGGCTCTCTCCATATTTTTTTTTCATAAGTAAGTGGTTGAAACCTTTATGTATGAAAATATTCACAATTTTAATGCTTTGCTTACTTTTCTCTTTGTTTCTTACTGAGATTGTTGTTCAACATGGTGCTTATCTTAATTAAATGGACCTACTTTCTAATTTAAGTGTTAGTTGGATACCCAGACATGTCAAATTGGCTCACTTTTGGCTTGTTTCTTTATTTGGTACGAAATGTTTACAGCGCGCTGCAGCCGTGACATTTCTGCTAATTAGTGAAACCTTTAACCGAGCAGAATCTCCGCTTTGTTCCCGATCGCAAGCAATCTTTCTCAAATTAGCCGTAATTATTATCCCTCATCAACTACCAAACGATAAATAATAATAGGAAAAAAAATATATATATATAAAATAAAATCCCAAGGCCTAAGGAAATCGACAGCGCTCATACAAACACACCGCAGGCTACTTTTCTGAAGTGTGCTGGAACAAATAGCTGAGCAGGTAACTGAGCAGAACCTTTGAGAAATGTCCGAGGCTTGGCTCCAAACCAAGCCCATATTGAATGGCACCTAACAGTTTTAAATCAAGTCTGTGTGCCCAGCATCTGATGTGGGAGGGACTGGGAAAGGCTTTCTGTGAGCGCACCGGGAGATTTTTATATTTGAGCTTAGTATGTGCGTGTGTGTGTGTGTGCGTGTTTGTGTTTGTGTGGACAATGACAGTATCTGTTGTGCCAGAGGAACTGATGAGCAGGTGGTCTGAGTGGGATTCAGCATACTCTCTCTCCCTCCTATTCACACTAGCACTCATGCCTCTCCCTGCTTCTGTATTTGTGCGTGTGTACGTGTCTGTCTCTCGGGCGGTCTCACTCTCCTTTTTTCTCGCTGTTTTTTTTTTCTTGTTTTATTTCATTTCTGTTTGTTACATGTGAATCATCGTTCAGTGCACTGCCTGCGCCGAGCAGAAAACTAATGCGGCTTACTTTTGGAAAAAAAAAATGCTGCCAATACAAAGCAGCGGGTCTCTCTCAGGACAGGAATAAATGCTGAAAAACAGATCCCTCTGTGGAAGTGACATGCAATATGGGAGTTTTGACACCTGTGCTTGAATGTATGTTTGATGTTGCGATGAATAAATCATTACAGGAACTCTCCTCTTCTGTTACCGAGGCAGTGCAGTGTTACATGACTCAGAGGACTCTGGACAATGCCCTACGCCCACACACACGCACGCACGCACACACACACACACACACACACACACACACACACACACAGGCATGCATACTTTACATACCATCACTAACCAGATGTCGGGTCTATTGATTGCTTCAGTGACACGGTTCAGCAACGTCCCATTTAGCCGATGTGAATGCGGGACACTTGCCGTCCACGCACACAACCGCACACACACACGTCCCAAGTGCATGGACGCACGCACACCTGAGCAACTCAGGATAACACACAGCACGGTGTGCCTTCCACCATTCACGGCAGGTCCGATATGACCCATATGTTCCCGTTTGGACAGTGACCCAGTGTTGAGTATCAGCTCCATTCAGAGGATCAGGTTGTGAGATGAGGTGTCACCTGTCTTCCTCCCTCTCTTTCTGGTACTCTTTCCACAAATTCAGCAAAGATCATTTTAAAAATGATCTTGTATTTTGGCGCTGAAGGGGAAAAATAAGGCCGTGTATCAGATTTGTAAGGACTGGAATGCAGTTATCAATAGTCACAAAGTACAATAACCCAAGTATTGTCCTATGCCTCAATTTGTATTTACTAAAAATATGTATTTTTTATTATTACAGAAACAGTGTGCAGTTGACAGTAATTGCAGTTAGCAGTTAGCTAGCAGCTAATCTGCATCTGCTGTCTCTGGGCAGGTAACCAAAAACAAACATATCTAAAAAGCCCCTCACCACACATTACACTACATGAAACAACACAATGCATGAAAGTCCAATATCGTAGTACAATGACTGGCAACATATGCAAAGGCAATCATTGTAACTGATTGACTGACTGATTTTGTGCCGATTTTAGCCAAAACCCGGGCCTGGTTGTAAACACTTGCAACACTTCCTGAGTCTCTAATGTTTGTAGGTATGTATTTAGGTGCACTTATACTCCACTCTACATATCATAATTGTACACAAAAATACAGTTATTCAACAAATCAAGACAATAATCAGCAGCTGAGTAGATATTGAAAATAACTGTTAAAAATAAATTAGAAGCATAATTCTTGTTTTCATATTCTACATCTCATGACCAGTTGTCTGTTTTCTTCATCCGTGGCCATAAGCGCTTTGCAGAAATAAGAATTCGCCCGATTCGTATATGACACATTCGAGCCGTGCCGCGTCGGCGCCGATGACTGAGCAAAGACGTGAGCTGAGTAACGTGAACAGTTGATGTCTGATGCGTCATGAATTATAAATAATGGAGGTGAGCTCTCCGCTGACCCGTGACAAACATTCCTATAGGAAGTAGAGTGTCGGGGCCTCGCTGTGTCTTCAGCAGCGCTGTATGTGATGTCACCGCCTTCGCAGTCAGCGAACCGTATTTTCGTTTCTCTCTAGCGTCAGCCTGAGGCAAGAGAAGAGGCAGCCAGTTTTTTGAATATGCAAATATTTTTAGGAATTAGGGGCTTGATATGAATAATGATGTGAAATGATGAACTCGTTTTTACTGGAAAGGAAGAGACATGTTAAACTGTGGTCCACTGTCCTTTCTCATTAGCCACACTACATCAAGCCTGCACTAGCTGCGTGTGTGTGTGTGTGTCTTTGGGTGTGTAGTACAAACCTTCAGTCTTCTTTTGTGGCTCTTTAATTAAGGAGTATTTTTCTGCATTTGGTGTCAGCTCTTTATCAGCTGTGGAACCACAACTGCAACCTCCAAATCCAAGGGGAGAGACGGGTGTAGGGAGGGAGATATAAACAGTGAGTCTGCAGACTGGACTCTGGATGTACAAATACATCTGAAACATAATAATTAATCTGACACGAAAATCTGCTGCTGCGGCGCTGTCTCGTCTTTTATGCCTTTACGCTCTCAGCAGATATTTAATTGAAAGCTTCAGTCAGATGATCTTTGTAAAGGATACTTTAATAACGGGGCTTGAAAAGTGTGAAAAAATTTATGATACATGTTTTGATACATGGCCGTAATCTGTTGATCATTTGCATCAGGGCTGGGGTGCTTGTTAATATTTATTGGCTGTTATGTTAAGTCGTAAACCGTGGATCAATAAAGGGGTGCACTTAAGGAAATTAGATAAAGGATTTATTTTTATTGGTATTGATTATGGAGCGGAGAGGCGGCAGAGGGGGAATTGTTTCTGCAGATTTGTGAGAAAATAGGGAGGCAGGAAAGCTGATAGAGGGTTCGACTAATTTGTCCGAATATTTAGCTGTTTAGTTTTTTCTTTTATGGCCTTCGATCGTTTCCAGCAATCACATTTAATGCAACCAAAAAGAGGAAGTACGGAGATGTTTTCCACTGGCATTGCCATTTAACAAAAAAAAAAAAAAAAAATTTCATGTAACAGCTCAGTGTTCCCTACAGCTGTATGATTTCATTTGTATTGTGGCCCTCAACATGTAATAAGAAGAGGATGTTCTTTAAGAAAAAATCTTTGCATTTCTTAATGTCGTGCACAATATATATTCAGCCAATATAATTTATTATAGACCGTTTATGAATCAAAAGCTGATTAATAGAGCCGATATTGCAAAGCCAAATATTAATACACACTCTAAACACTCCGAGTCGGTTCGTATTCTCCTGGTAAATACAGAGATGAGGAAGAACAAGCTCAGCACAGGTGGGTATGGGAACCCGGTATTAAACAGAGCCCTGGGCTAAATTCTTAAATGTCATAGTATTGATAAGCTCCGATGTTAAGATGACTTTTTAAGACATTGTTGCAGCCTCTATTATTATTGAGCCCCTCCTACATGCACACACAAATGGCATGGTAACCAAAGTGGGTTGTCACACAAGCACCGCGTGCTAGCTTGGCCATAGAAATCTTAACATTTGACAAATTCTTGTATTTTTGACACAGGTTTCTACTCATCCAGGTCATGGTCATTCTAAGTGCTGTATTGTAGGCAGCTGGGCTTGTTTCAGTTTCTTGAGGATGTTTCACCTCTCATCCAAGAGGCCTCTTCAGTTCTAACTAACTGGAGTGGAGTTGCAGGTTTTCAAAGAGTCGATTCTGTTCCTAATCTGAATGTATTCTTTTGTAAAATAAAAGATTTTTGTATCTTTTAAAATGCAAGTATCTTGTAATTAAAAAGAACTTATTAGAGTATCAAAAAGAGGCAACCCGATAAAGAGTGTCAGTAAGAGTAGCAGTATTGATTAAATACTGCACCTGGGTGGATCTAAGCAGTGTAGACAAGAGAGCCAGACATGTCATCACTGCTGTTGACTTTCATGTAGTTTTCAGAGGAAGATGACACTATTTGCAATTCCTGTTCTGCCAGGATTCTGAAAATCCTACGAGTTTTAACACAACAAACTTCAGTTATGGAACATTAAATGAGCCGTCTTTGCTCGCAACTTTTTACCATCAGGTGTGCACACACTACATGTTACACACTACATGTTACAAACTTCTTTTTTGAAAACAGAAATATGAAATCCTGTCATCTCATCAGTGTCAAATATGAAAAACATGTAGTTATCAGTATTGGATCGCTGGATTCATATTGTGCCTCCCTGGTCACAACTGATATGTGTGTGTGAATTTATATAGCACCGATGATGCTAACTTGATGCTTTTTAGTGTTTGTCAGTGTGCTCATCCTCAAACAGCTCATGCACATGTGCACATCCCAGTGTGTGCGTGTGTGCGTGCATGCGTGTGTGCGTGCATGCGTGTGTGTGTGTGTGTGTGTGTGTGTGTGTGTGTGTGTATGTCTGTATTCATGATTATTGTGTGAATTGAGCTGTGTGTGGGCGTCGTCCATTGACCAGTACATAGCAAGCCATGCCTTGGCAGGTGTGGGATGCTACGTGGGCTAACTGAAGTCCCTCCGCCAGCCTGTTAGCCAGCCAGTCATCCTCTCACTCAGCCAGCCAGCCAGCCAGCAAGGCAAGCAGGCAGGCAGGCAGGCGCAGAGAGAGGCAGTACACAGCTGTCTGAGCAGGCCTCCATTATCCAGCACTATCTATTGATCCACCCTGTGGGATTTTTCCTCTTTGGCATGGGATCATCTGTGAACACACACCAGCACGCAACCTCTCGCACAAACGTTAACGGAAGCACGCACACCTTCACACATGTATACACAAATGCAACACATACAAAGAACGGAACACACACATTTGTACCAGGCTGAGATCGATAGCCAGGAGGGGGGATCTGGAACCTCTTAGTTTTTCTTATATATTTATTTTCTTTATTTTATTTTCTCCTCCTCTGACATCCCAACTCTGTTGGGTGCTGCCGCTGTGCTGTTGTGTTTTCTCTAATTATAGAGCATGGCAATGGGCAAGGACCCATAAAGAATATCTCTGACGCTATAATTACTTTGGCTGCTCGCAAAATGAATCAGATAGTGTCAATAGGATTAACAAATGGTTTGGGTTTTAATTTTGCCTCCACTATAGGGCTGGTTGCCTCTGTTTGTGCGATATTTGATTATTTCTCGCTTTTTAAAAAATCTAGTTAATTTTGCTGAAGAAACATGAGGACGATGCGTGAAACTTAACTTTGATCTCCCCTCTTTGATCGCGGTTCTGCTGCTTCTTTGATGGAAATGGGAAAAAAAGTCCTCTTTTTCCCCCCAATGTGATATCATTCTGTAGCGCATTCAAAACACAAAGATTATGTTATTACACAAACAACAACAAAAAATGCAAACAATGTGTTTGCATTTTTATCCTCCCACGTGTGATCTCATGGACGGCCCCGGCAGTAATGATCAAACGAAGACGCATCTTAATCAGCGCGTTGTACACAAACAAACCAACAGTTACAGTACAAGCAAGTGTAAACTCCAGATGATCGTATGATTAATGTATTCGTCCCGCGCGCGCGCTCCTCAGTATTATTGCCAATAAATAATGCATGAGCCCCAGCTTTTGTTGATGGTAAGATGCAATGCATGGGTCCTGAGTATTCTGCTTCCATGCCAAGAAATGGCTCTCAATACAAACTCCAGCCTCTCCTCCCTTATATACTGTGTCTTGTTGTCGTTTCCCTGCCACTCTGCTCTCGGTGCTGGCAGCCAGGCTGAACAAGGCTTTGAGATCAGTGGTGATGGTGGTGGGGTGGGGGGGAGTTAATGAATAATAACAGCCGTTAATCTCTGATGGAAAACATCTTTTCATATGAAAATCTCCAGGTTGATCTCTCCCAATCCCACCACATTGTCAATCTGGAATATGGAGGCCCTAGAGGGAAAGGCACTGTAATCTGCTCTTAATCTGTGTCCACCCCCTCTCCCTCCCCTCACCTCGCCCAATATCCTCAACAGCAGCTGTTTAGCGCGCTCTGCTTGTTTTCATCACTATGGATTGTCTTTGAATATCACTCTAATATTTAAAGTGTCTCTTTTCCTGAGATTGTCTCTGGAGATGATAGGACAACCATTTAGGGCTATTGTACAGAAGGAATGTGTACTTGGCCAGCCTGTATCTAATTTGGAAATTATAGTGATTACGAGCTAAATATAAAAACCCAGGATTTTGAGGCTGTAAGAGGCCTGCAGCGAAGGCTTACTGTATTGTTTGCCAGATGCACACACACACTTACACACTTACACACTTAGACAGACAGACAGACAGACACACACACACACATGTGGACGCAGAGAATCGCACAAACACAAACACGTGCGCACAATGGAAGAAGCAGCCGTCTGATGCGCTAAGTGCTGTTGCGTCCCGTTGAGTGCGTGTCAGCCTCCATCTTCTCTGCCCTCTCTCCTCGCTCTTGTTCTTTCCTCGGCCTGTCTGTTCGTCCGTCCGTCCGTCTGTCTGTCTGTCTGTCTGCGCGGAGGGGAAAAACATTTGGAGCAGCACCCGCTAAAAGCCTGCAAGCGGGGATGCAGGGAGCCTCCTCGGGGCTCTTAGTCCACTCTGGACTTTAAATGGAGCCACACACATGATGGCTAACAGATGTTTGCCAGATTACACGCAACGTGGGCCCAACCTCGCCTTGACTGCCACTGTCTGTTTGCCTCCACTCAAACGCTCCGGGTTCGAGTCCTCCCCCCTATTTTCTCTTGCTGCTCCTAACTCGAATTCAGTGGTTAAAGGGTGATCTGCAGGGTCATGGATAGCTGTCTAGTGGAGCCTTAGTTGCCTGCTCTCGGGGTAATGCATATATGTGTTTGCTGTATGTGTGTGTGTGTGTGTGCGTCAGGAGTTGCATTGTTGGGAAAAGGGGAGCGTGACGAGAGTCTGCTGTGGATATAATTAATAGGCCACATGCGGCTGCACCAAATGTGTCACAGTGAGGGGATATCAATCGATGGAGTCTGCCGGCATAAAGGGTGTGTGTGTGTG
>JARJLU010003261.1:0-10194 GCA_030272975.1 Sparidentex hasta
CACCACCACCACCACCACCGCCACCACCAGTGGCGAGTTCTCTAAAATTTGCCAAATGCTTTTTCATGGCTTTGCAAATTAGCTTTGACCTTGGGAAGCTGTAAGGTTGAATTTTGCGCAGGAGTTTCTCTGGCGTTTAAAATATTTACCATTCTCCTCTTATGATCAGCATTCGTGTGGCCAGCCCCGGCCACCAGTAGCCTGATATTGCCGCAGAAAAAGGGGGCCCGGTGCCGAGAGGACAGCAATTATTCATGCCCGGTGTCTCTGCTGGTGAAGACAGAAGAACAGAAATGATATCCATCTGCCTCCTGCGGAGTAAAACTTCTGTCTTTTCTTTGCTCCATCCGATGTTCCCCGAGAGGAACAAAAGGCATAAGTAAAGAAAAAGCACCAACAGCCTTTAGATTCTTAATCAAAGTGTATACTATGACTTGGAAGATATTGCTAACTGGTGTTCCTACCTGAGGTTTTAGCTGTCAGTAGGGACCAGAGGAGGTTAATCCCCAACTGTCATGGTTTTTATGGTGATTTTAAACACAAAGGGATCTTTCCTCTCCTCTTGAAGTTGATAGCAGTGACTACACACTCGAGGAGAATTCGGGAGCAGAGGCAGGGGATTGGTCAAGGTTCAAAAAGTTGGGATTAGCCTGGGCTTTCTCCTCTTTTCAAGTGAGCGCCGGCCATAAAGCCGCATATGAAAGGTAATACATTAACACAGGACCAATCTTACCCCCTGGCTTCCTGAGAATTGAGCCAAGTGATCTATGCTGAGGCTCAACCCACTGATCTTAAATTAGCTGCTGTTTTAGGCAACGGTAATGACCTCACCTGAGGGTTTCTCTCTCAGGGACTGGAGCTCAGACCTCTGCCATAAACAACAACATGCAAAACCCCTTTTGTTTTTACCTCTGAAGATATTTTTAAGATGTATTAGAACGCAGGAGCAGGGGAACGCATGTCATTTTGTTAATGTAAAATAAAAACAGGTGTGGTGTATATCTGCAAAGTTTAAAATAATTGCCTCAAACTGTTCAGTTCCCTTCGATCAGAGCTGCTGCCTTAATGAGCCATCCAAGAGGATGAAACCGATGGGATTCGCTTCATAGGGCTATCAACATTGGAGAATAAACAATCCACTTAATCGGTTCTTACAAATACTTTAAGGAGATTAGCCTGCATGATACAAAAGTTCGCATTTGTTTAGTTCTCAAACAAAATGACGAAGCTACAAAACACAAGCTGCAGTGCATGCCAGAGGTCAAGTATACAACAGTATTATTAAAAACTTAGATGACAAGTTATTATGAGATAGGTAATACTTTAAGTTAATAGGAAATTTAAAATTAATGAGGAATCTTGCGGTGCAGAATTGATGGGCAGAAGGTGAAATCAAAACCAAACACAAATGAGACAGATCACTCAAACTCCTTGATGAGGCCCTTCTCAAAATTAAGGAGAAGGATGAAATATGAATCACTCCTGTTACAAATGATTTAGAATTAAAAGGGCAGCTTCTGCTCCTCAGGCAATGTTTTATGTCTTTAACCTCGCACTCACCTATTGAGGCTGCTTTAGACCAGGGACAGACCTTTTGTGAAAACTCAATAAGGGAAGGGACTATTTTTATTCCACGTAGGGATCCGTGCCTGCTTTATTCCATTGCTATTGATCTTGTTTTAAATGGAGGGCACAGGTTAGGCCATAAGATGAGTATAAGACATATTTTCTTGAGGGCAAGTGTCCAGGGCAGCTGATTGGTTGCTGTGTTTAATTCAGAAGGGCTAAGTTGGGGTTGCAGCATCCCCGTCGGGGGGGGGATGTTGGTTAAATATTGAAAAAGTGCCGACCATCCTCTCTACATTTTCTCACCCCCACTCTGCAGCATAAAGCCGAGGATCACAGGAGAAATTAAAACATAATGCAAAGGTCTTTCCACTTATTGCTGGGCAATTATTATTGATGACCTGTCACATTAACTCGCTTTGGGGAAGAATTATAGCAACAATTTGGAATAAAGTGTAGAACAGAAAAGCAGAAATCATTAGATCCCGGGGCTAGTGTTATGAATTACATGTAATAGCCCTTCTATTCATTAAATCTCAATGGCAGGGGACACTTTCAGCAATCTTGAAGAAGCACTCACTCGCGCACACATGCACACTCACAGTTGAGGCAATCAACAATTTTCATTTGTTGACATTAGGGTTTTATTCGGTCCTTTATTAATTTTTCACTGCATGTCTCCCTCAGGGGATTGTTGGGCTTGTGGTAGCAACTTGCTTCCTCCATGATCACTCATTTCTGTGTGGGCTTGTGTTTCTGCTACTATTCTTCTGCAGATGGCTCACACAATGGAGTGATTGAGCTGTGATTAAGGGTCCCATATTATGCTCATTTTCAGGTCCGTACTTTATTTTGAAAGCCTACCCCAGAATGTTGTCATGTTCAAAAGGCACATTAATTTACTGGTACAGGCCACTGCTGCAGCACCTCTATACCTCTTAAAGGCACAGTTTTTGTATATGGGTGGTGTATATGAAATGTGCCATATGTAAGACTTTAATCATTCAAAAATGATCAAAAGAGTTTAAGAAACAGTCGTTTTGATGTTGCAACTTTTATGTATCATTGCAGAGATATCTATTGACATTAGCATGCTAACCAGCTAACGCATGTGCTGGCAATGTAAACACCATCACTCCCCTGCTGCGGTTTTCTCTGCGATATGCTGCGCTCTATTAATTTGGAGTGCGATTCCTACATGTGGACAATTCTTACATATTGCACCTTTAACAATAAAAAAAAGACAAAATCAAACTTTTAACAATTCTGTACCTTTAAGCAAGCACAGGTCTAATGATGATGTCGTCTCTCCGCATCTTCCTTCGTTGCGTCTTATTGCTGTTTTGAGGGCGTTATGGATTTTGCCAAACACTGAGCTGTTGTGATGGATTGATTCCTGCATGAGACTTAATGAATTCATATGATTAATTATCTGGCTTTGCTTATAACTTCATGCTGTTACCCTGCTGACCACAATTTCTTTCCTTCGGAGAAGAGAGACGGAGGTTGTTGAATATTCAAGATAGTGTCCAAGTCCACGTGTGGGCTTTATTGAATGATTAGCAGAAGTAATTTGTTTTCAGAATCTAATTAATCCACTCTGACCCAGCAAGCAATAATGTGCAAGGACACACACACACACACAGACACACACGCAGACACACACGTCTCGGTAGCGTCTCCTCTTTTCTGTCTTTCTGACTGTCGCACATGCATGGGTGCATTCATTCAAGAGTGTACGCACATGTGTCTTTCGGCCCTCCGCTACAGCCTCCAGGGACTCTTTCATCTTGGCAGTGGAGCCGGCATTAGATGCAGATTGGTGAATTCCAGTCTCAGCCAAAAAGTTGGGCGTAATTGACTCATCGAACAAGCGAAGTCTGCAGGCACTTTCCGCCACTTTCTCTCCCGTCACTTTCTCTCTGTTTGCAGGCACTCTCTCTCTCTGCAGCGTCTCTAACTTCCACTGCAGCAGAAGTAATGCCGAGTCATATGTGTCTCTTTAACGTTTCACATTTAATGATGTAATATGCAGTGTTTTTTTATGCCATTAGAGGGTTTTTTTATGAATTTGGTTTCTTACACAAGAGTTATTATCTCATAAATACACATGAAAAATCATATTAACGGTCCCACCGCACCTTCCGGGGATGCCAGAGATTTTGCAGTGCTTCTTCTAATCTGACTTCTTGTTGATGCAAACTCTTATTGTCGACTTTAGCACAGCGATACGCTCACACCCAAAGATTTTCTGACCCACACCACAGACACAAGGACACTGCAGCTGTGTAAGCTCATGCTTAAGCTAGCTGCTGCTTTATTGATCCGAGCAACTGAACCCATTGCGTTATAGCGGTCCATCTCAGACTGAGGGAGGAAAAAGTGTAATCCAGAGGAAGAAGAATATATCCGTCTGGGATGAAGTTTGATATTAAAATAACAATAGGCAGTGGGAGATGTATGTTAATCCACAGTATAGTATGGAAAGGTTACTTTAGTTGCACATCGATGTGATGATGGATTCAAGGATGCTGCGTCTCATCATTTGAGATCGTTAATTTAAAAAATGAAGACTTTAGATGAAAGTCACTGCAGAGGGATGGTGGGGTTGCCAGGCCCAAGAGATGGTGTAACAATACATTCCAGACGGGCAGGAGTAGAAATTGTGTCATGTTATGTTCAGTTTCTTTGTTATTATTTATTGAAAAAAAACAAATATGTACTGGTATATTCTTATTGCAGCTTCAGATAATTGGGTTACATCTGTGTTTATCTTCTACAAACACATTTTCTTTGTCAATTTAAGGACAGTGAAGTATCATCGAGTCAAACTTTTTGATATTCAAATTGCCCAGCCACTCCATTTAGCTTCCTCCTCACATCAGATTTTTAAAAGACTACGCCTTCACATTTTTGTGGATGTAAAGGAAACTGGAGTTAATCGCTTAAAGTATGATTTTGCAGAAATTAAAGTCAGATCAGGCTGGTATAATGGCAGTGATGATCTGATTTGAGGATGGGGGTGCAGCTTTTCCTTGTATGCTCATCATTTCCCTCCAGCTGAGACCTTGATGGAATATTTTAGCTCTCACTTGAACTGATAATGTTCCTTTGCACATCATTTCCGAATCTACATGCGGCCATTTTTGGAACAAGCCAAGGACTAATGGTTGTTTAGCTTAGTCACATTTCAGTCATGAACAGGCAGCCACACGTGCTTTTATTTTGAAGTATGGTATTATTTGCATTCCTTCCAGAAATTTGACTTTTGAAATTTGATTCATGG
Organism: Sparidentex hasta; assembly: GCA_030272975.1. NCBI lineage: Eukaryota > Metazoa > Chordata > Actinopteri > Spariformes > Sparidae > Sparidentex > Sparidentex hasta. The sequence goes on from JARJLU010003261.1 coordinate 4,853, forward strand.
AATTCAATCTGACCAGATATTATGACATTTTCATCCTTGAAACATCCTCTTTAAAAACCCACAAAGTGTCAGTACCGCATATCCATCCATGGCAACCCAGCATCAGTGAAACAGATAAGATGTGGAGTTACAGGCCAGTTAAAGAGTAACACTTTTGGTTTAGTCCGGCCAAGCAGTGGCTCACAGGAGCCCTGAACCCCTTTAATTTATTAAACAAGCCCAACTCGCTAGCCAGGCGACAAGGAGAGTGTTATAAATATTAAAAGAGGAGTTTGCTCTGCCACGCTCCAATATTAAATCACACAGAGAAGAATGTATGTGCCCTTATTAAAAGATAATGTGTTTTGGACCCATAAAAATGTATAACCCTCCTCTCCAGATCCCTCTCCCTCCTTGTCGCCCTTCCCTTTTTTTTCCCCGTCTTGCTCCAGCTGAAATTTCTGCCTTTTTCCTGTCCATCAATCTGTATTTTTTTCATTTCCTTTCTCTGTGTCTTCGCACGCCCTTGTTGTATTTTTCTCCTTCTGTGAGTAGCAGCGGACCAGAGCAGAATACATAAGAACACAATAGATGAACCGTGTTTTGTGGTCACTCGAATGGAAAGCATTTACACGCTGTAAGTTATGATGAATTTATGTCACAGGCTTCTGTTTGCTTCATGAGTTGAAGTGAAGACTCCAATGAAAATGTAATACTGTATCAAATAGGCCTCAGTGGCGCTTTAAAGTAGTATTCCACTGCTGTCGGACTCACAATGGACAGTTTTATATTTTTTATGTATGTTTTTTTTTTTTTTTTTTTTTTTTTTTTACTTTTTCAAAGATTTAAAGAATGGAGCTGAGAAGATGCTGTCTTTTTTTCACATGTTCATCTTCACTGTCAAAACCTGGATCGCACAATAACCCCAACACAAGTCGACCGCTGACAGTTCACTCAGAGATTCCGGTCTGTTTTTGCTCTTAGCAGCTATTGTAGCCTTGAGCTGGTGGCCTCCAGCAGAAATGAGGAGCAGGCTATAGAGCTAAATTTTTAACTTCTCCCCCCCAAGACGTTCTTCATCTTCAAACTCGAAGTCTTCAGACCCAACCGACACTGACATCACTTGAGGCGATCGATCTGACTTTACACAGCTTTCTCTACAGCTAGAACTGGCTTGATACAACTATTTTTTACACATGGCACTCCTAAAGACCTGTAAACAGACTATGACGGGTGAAATCGGAGGAGTTGTGTAGCTAGCTCCGATCAAAAACAAACTGCGGTACTCAGCCTTGATTCATAGTAGCCACAAATAAGTGATGCAAAACATCTTTAGAAACTTCTCAAATCGCAACTGCAGCAGGATCAGCTTCAAACCATACATACCAAACGTATTTGTATAACAAATGCCACTTTGCCGTTAAATCACAAAATATGCTAAAATATGGTGGCACTTTGAAACTACGAGACGGCGACAGCATGTATCTCTTAAGTGGTGTAATTAGCGACGTTGTGGAGTGTTTGGAACATACTGAAGGTATAAATTAACAGTGAAAAAGAAGTGACTTATCCCAGAGGATGTACTGATACCTCTGACACATGTACTTAAAGATATAATATGTAACGTTTCTGCATCAAGGCGTCTAGTACTCATTTGATTCAAGGTCATGTAATAATTTGGTCACCAGTCGCTATCACTTCCATAACATGTATAAAACTTGAAATTGTCCTCTGTATGTTTCCATCTGAGACAGTCACTTGGGTTTTCATCAGCAGTGGTGGTTGACCACTCCCATGATCCCACCCTACTTACAACTTGTTTTGATTGGGGGACGGCCTTGCAGCAGGAAAAGGTACATGCTGTGATTTAAATCACCAGCCAACCTATGCAGATCTCTTCAAACTAGCCTTAGATTCTGCTTACGAGACAGATTTTTGGTGGCGTGCTCCTTTTAGGACATGACACAGCACAGATAACATGCTCTGTCGAGGGATTTGACTTGCGGCCCAGCCTCTTGGAAGTGACACCAGCAATGCTGTGTGGCCAGACTGTGTAGTACTCTATATATACAGTCCACTGTATGGTCATGGCTTGTTTGTGCCTGCACTGGGATGTAACAGCCAGACTGAGGCGCAAGCAGCAGGACACTGTGTGTGTGTGTGTGTGCGTGCGTGCGTGCGTGCGTGCGTGTAAGTGCATGTGTGTGTGGGTGAGACGGTAAAAAACACTCACTGTCCTGACAGATAGAGGTGAAGAGACACAGCCATGTGTGTAACTAAACGCCTCGAGTCCTCGCCCTGCTGGGCCGTGCCAGGGGAACATTCCTCTACTCTCTGCTCCACTGACCAAGCAGAACTGCAGCACGGTGAAACCACGCTACACGCGCCTGTGTGTGTGTGTGTGTGTGTGCGTGTCGGTATGAGAGTGTGTTTGTCCAGTGGGAGGCGGTGAAGTGTGACGGCCCGGTCACTCGGACCATGGAGAGTTATGGAGCGAGAGCGAGCCAGCTGTTCAATTTGGCCACATGGGCGGACACAGAAAGAAAAGGAGAATACTGAAGAGAAACAGTGTCAATATAGGACGTGCGCTGTGTGTCTAAGCCGGCCGTCTATCAGCGCCTCGCCCGCTCTGACACCGCCATATTCTAACTATCAGCAGCCCACATACGCAAGCGAAGTGACAGGGTTGCATGTGGCACGGCCTGGCACCCAGAGGAGGATAATGAGATGAGTGCTAATTTCTCAGGTGTCATGGACTGATATGAATAATACAGGCTATTCTCCGTTACCCATCTCCCTCACTGCGTCAGCGTCCACGTTTTTTTTAAAAAATTTTATTAATACTGTGGATGGCGTCAGTGTCACGTCCCTACTTTTACCTTGAAAAGCCTGCAAGCCAGACTTTGTGGAGAAAAAAAAAATGGGGGGGGTGATGGAAATGAGCTATTGTAGAAGTCAAGGGAAACCTTTGATGGGTCTCTGCAGCCTCACCATGCAGATTTTCTTCGATCTCCGGGATGCGGCTATCATTTCGACTGCTTTTTCAACACCTAGGGACCTGTAGCAGCTCTCTTACAGACAGTTCATTTTCCTAACAACAAACCTTCTTCCCCGTGAAAGAGAAAGAGATTGATCTTTCTTTTTTTTTTTTCTTTCCTGTCTGATGATTTATTTACTGTGTACTGCTCCTCCACTGCCGCCCCGGTTTGAATGTTGGGGACTCCTGCGGCACCGTGGGAGAGGTGATCCTGAATTATTCACTTCCTTTCGCCGAGTCCCTCTTTCATTTTCTTTTTCCTTCATTTTGCAGGGCGAATGTGTGTCTGCCTGTAGCTGCTCTTTGTGTCAACGCGGTGTCCGTCTCTCTCTCTCTCCCCCCCTCATTTTATTATTCTCAGAGAGCGAGGCAGCTCTGCTCCGACTGCATGATGTGAGAGAGGAGAGGAATGACAGCAGCTCATTAGAGCAGGAACGAGCTGGAAATAATCTTCTTTCTCCTCCTTGCCCTGTTTTGTATTGTCTGTCTTTTGCTGTTCCTCTTGCCCTCGCTCCCGTCACCTCACAAACCGACGCCTTCATCTGCTCTCTTTGTCTGTCTCTCCGTCTCTCCTCAGATCCCAATGCTGTGGGGCAGCACGGCACTGACCATGCCTTGATCGGAGGAGTGGTGGCCGTAGTGGTCTTTGTCACCCTGTGTTTAATCATTGTTCTGGGAAGATACCTGGCCAGGCATAAAGGTAAAACCACAGTGGACCAGACCTGAGTCTCTCAAGGTTTATGGAGCTAGTGGAGCATGTTGTACCTGTCCCATTAGACCCCAGAGTCCTTCCCCTGATTCCCAAGTGACATGTTTTAGGACATACCTGCAGAGGTGAAATGAAATAAGAATGAAGGTCCTGCACACGCAGACTGAAGCCAGCAGTGCACACACAACACTCACTCGGTTATTTTTTTCGAAAACAAGCCAGAAAAGCCATTGCAGTCCTTCTTCTTTTTTTCTTTTCATTTTTATACAAGAGTAGTCCAGCAGTAGTTGTCTGAGCATCCAGGGGTACACTGCAATCAGAAACCGCTCATGGCTAGTTTGGCACACTTGTTACAGTGCCAATCTCGCCTATATCTACTGTAATAAGTCTGGTCTATAAAAACAGGACCTAAGTCGTTGGCCACTGCATAACTAGCTGAATCCATCCACTGTGGCATTACACTTCCTATTTACGTCCCCCAGGGCATTATAAGCAATCAAGTCCCTTTAGCATTTCTATTCCCTGAACATGTAGAAGTAAGACAAACAACAAAAACCCTGTAATACCAGTGATTTTCATGCACTGTCAATCAGATCTGAAAGACTGACTTGAGACCTGGACTGAAAGACTTGAGTCACACGTCTGGCTTTATGTAAAGTAGAACAGAATGACCAGCACCTTTAAAGTAACTTAAGAAATACAAAATGACTCCTTTACTCGGCCCACGGTTGCTACACTTAGCTAGGGTTGCCGTTTTCAGCCGTTTGTTAGACACTGACTGCTCTTGGGGCTCTGCTGCTCCCGTCTCCTCAGACAGAGTGCAGAACCCTGAGCGGTATATTCCAAAAGTGCTGCAAATAACAGAAGTCCAGGTTGCGCCAGAGTGCTCTCTCTGGTACTTGAAGCTGACCTTAAATGTGTAGGGTGCAACTCTCATGCAAATTGAAAATAACAATGTATGGCATTCCTGGTTAATACATGCAGTGCATCTTTTAAGGATGTGGGTTGTGGGTTGCATTGAATGGTCACTTTCCAACACTGATGCAACAAAAGTGAGCCCTTAGTTAAAACTGAGTGCTGCATCACATTATCTGGGACGTGTAAAACTTTAAGCCTCGGCTGCGGTGCCAAGAACAAACAGTGTTTGTCGGTGCATACTTTTACACACGTTCTCTCTCTCTCTCTCTCTCTCTCTCTCTCTCTCTCTCTCTCTCTCTCTCTCTGCAGTATTTACATATCCTGTACCATCCCAGCTTCTCAGAATTCTGCACATGAATTATGTAGCATTACCGATGTTGTCTTCAGATGTGTGTTTCTCTCCGCCTCGGGCAGCAAACACCATGCAGGGCTGCTCCGTGTTTGTTTTCCTTGATATAAGTTTGTTTTTCCGTTTCCTCAGGAACGTACTTGACAAACGAGGCCAAAGGAGCGGACGATGCGCCCGACGCCGACACAGCCATCATCAACGCCGAGGGCAACCATGCGCACGCGGAGGAAAAGAAAGAGTACTTCATTTAGACTGCAGGGGGAGCTGTGCGGCTCTCTTTCCCCCCCCCCCCCCCCCCCCACACCACTTTCAATCTCTGTATCTCTTTTTCTTCTCTCTCCGTCTCCCCC
>JARJLU010003263.1:0-10090 GCA_030272975.1 Sparidentex hasta
GGGCAAAGTAATGCCAAACGTTTTTGCCCTCTTGCCCTATCAGAACTCCTACGCCTTCGATCTTAGGAATTCTACCAAATGCCACCCCTCTCTTCTCTTCCTGTGCGAGGGTTTTTAGAGTCCCTTTCCAGCACACACCCACTTCTCCTAATTGGTCACTTTGGTAAATTATCCAATGGACTAAAAGAGGAGTTGACCTGTTTCCCTCGTAACTCATCTAACTTGGCTGCATTCAACTTCATGTCTTGTCCCCAAAATGACCCAAGTGGGTTTCCTGCTCTTCTACGGGCACAAACACAAACATTTGAGCATCTCCCACCATCTGGCGTGGGGGTCAACCTCTGGTTTAGTACTTTATTATGGCCTGCCGCCTGCTAACCTTTAGCACTCTCAGAGTTACCACTCTGACCCCTGGAGCTGTGAATCCACTCTACTTGTATTCTTAACTCACATGAGGAGAAACAATTAGTAACCCAAGATGTGTAGAAAACACACAGATACTACACTGTCTTTCTAAAACGGAGCCGTAATATTCCACTTTTTCCAGAAGGCACCTCTGAGCTAGGCGTAAACATGTGACGTGACATGAAGCTCGAAGTTGGGCTGTGAACATTAACAACTAAATTGTCTTCAAAATAAGAGCTTTACATTGCACCCCACTGGAGTTTAGAAATGGGTTCTTAGCGTGGGGCTTTTAATTTGAAAGTAGCGACCATTCCTAGCTTGCCGACACAACAACAAGCTAACACAACCAAGCAGCTACAGAGTCCGAGGAGATGCTGCATCTCCTGGATCTCAGCGGCTGTCCAGTTGCTCCTCTTGATGTCCACGGATGAAGTGATGGACTGACTGCTGTGATCAGCTGTTTCTTGGTTTTAAAACTCCCTGGCTGTGGATCACACAACAGCGCAGGTCATTGACACCTCCGCCCCTCTCTCGCAGAGGCTGGCATATTTACACCTTGTTTTTGAATAGCAGCCCAATTTGCCGCCCTCTGTCTAAAACCGCGGACCGTGCCACCAAAAGGACGGGCAAATTGGCGGCTTGGTGCTCTGTCTAAAAATGGCTAGGGAAATTAACACAGGTTGCCTAGAAATAGAAAAGCATTCAATTAGGATCAATCAATGCCATCGACAACAGTGGAGACTATTGGAGAGTGACAGTGGAGTGTGTAGCTTACAGCCCGACAGTGTCCCATGTACAGCAAGAATGAGCCTTACAGGGCTGAGGTTCAGTCACAGTTTTTATGGCCCAGGCTGATCAGAACCCAGGTGTCCTCACTTGGTGATTAGACACAGCCGTCATCATTTCGAGCTGATTGAGGAGCACTGCAGATAGGTATCGCCCCTCAATCACTCTGCTTAGTGCTAAATATGGTCTGTAGTGGTGAACCTCAATTTACCTCTGTCAGGACGCTGGTCAGGACGGGCCCATAGTCACACTCCACAATATCAATTATTCAAACAGTGAGCCAAGCATAACCAAAACCTACTTGCATTTGATACAAATACTCTCTAAAGGACATGTAAATGGAAAAAGATTTGGCCCATTGTGGATTATTGTGGACTACTGTGGCAGTGGATTATTGCTTTGAGTGGATTATTGTTAACGCTACTGGGTTAGTTGTAGTCTTCCTTTGGGACATTTACTAGAATATTTATTGTGACAATATAATTTGTACAAATTTGCCTACATTCCTGCTGTTTAGTTATGTTTTTGGTGTATTACTTTGTCAAATTAAAGTCAATTTAAAGTAAACTATACTATATATGACCATTAGTCTGGCCCAGAGAATATAGGTTAAGACGATATCATCAATTAGGCACGGTAGTCCACTTTGTAATACCCTGTGAAATATGCACAAAAATATTCCTTCAATATCACATAGTGCTCATCAGTCAGTTATCGTTGTTTATTACTATAACAAGTACAATTTGTTGAAAACTGCTTGAAAGTGACAACTTTGAAATTGGGTGCATGCATTAAAGGGACACTGTACTGTATATCGCAAAGTTTAAAATAAAAATATTATGAATTTCTGCATTAGTGCATAACATAACTCAATTATATAGTATGAATATTTGCTTAGGATCTATTTCGCTTGATCTTGATCTATTTTATTAGGGCCCGAGCAGGGAACCTGCAAGGACCCTATTGTTTGTCAAACAATTCTTTATTAGGGCCCGAGCACGGAACCTGCAAGGACCCTATTGTATTTCAAATGATTATTATTAGGACCCGAGCAGGGAACCTGCAAGGACCCTATTGTTTTTCAAAGTATTCTTTCTTTCTTTCTTTCTTTCTTTCTTTCTTTCTTTCTTTCTTTCTTTCTTTTCGGACAAAATGATTGCATTTTTCACTGCCTGAACATACCCCGAAACTCACCAAGCTTGGAATATAAGTCACACCTGGCAAAAAATGTTATAATCTATTGTTGTTCTGAATTGCCACGACTAGGTGGCGCTGTTATTAAGGAAAGTGCATTTCGGCTAATAACTCTCATATACTTTGTCGCACATTCAAAAACCTTAAATCCACACATTCAGTGAATTGTGCTGAGTCTCATGGAAGGCCAAGCCCATTTCCGCCTACCGTTCTTCTTTCGCTACGTCGCAAAATGTTGAAAACCTACTTTTTCGAACTCCTGCCAGGCGATTTAACCGATTTGCACGAAACTTGGCACACAGCATCTGTGGACTCTCCTTACAAAATTTTATCAAAAGACTTGTAATAGAAAATTCAGTTTTTAAGTTATTAAATAATAACTTCCTGCAGATTTGGTTCTAAACAGGAAGTGTTGCATATTTCGATAATGGTGTGTTAGCTGTCATGAAACTTAGGATACTACTTTGACATGAGCCCCTGAGGGTCTCTGCAAAATTTTAGGTGACGACCACAAGGTGGCGCCTTTAGATTTAAATATTTTATATCTCCACATTGGTTGGGCGGATTGACAAAACTTGGTATAATCATTGCCACTACCCTCTTGAGGATATCTGTCAAAGGACTTACAAATCCGCCACTAGGTGGCGCTTTGATGCCAGTTTAATTAGGGCCCGAGCAGGGAACCTGCAAGGACCCTATTGTTTTTCAAAGGATTCTTTATTTTTTAGGGCCCGAGCAGAGAACCTGCAAGGACCCTACTGTTTTTCAAAGGATACTTTATTTTTTTAGGGCTTGAGCAGGGAACCTGCTAGGACCCTATTGTTTTTCAAATGATTCTTTATTTATTTATTAGGGCCCCAGCAGGGAACCTGCGAGGACCCTATTGTTTTTCAAAAGATTCTTTATTTATTTTTTAGGGCCCGAGCAGGGAACCTGCAAGGACACTATTGTTTTTGAGAGGATTTTTTATTTATTTATTAGGGCCCGAGCAGGGAACCTGCGAGGACCCTGTTGTTTTTCAAATGATTCTTTATTTTTGTATTTGGGCCCGAGCAGGGAACCTGCGAGAACCCTGTTGTTTTTCAGAGGATTCTTTATTAGGGCCCAAGCAGGGAACCCGAGCAGGGAACCGATTGTTTTTCAAAGGATTCTTTTTTTTTTTTCTTCGGACAAAATGATTGCATTTTTCACTGCCTGGACATACCCCAAAACTCACCAAACTTGGAACATAAGTCACACCTGGCGAAAAATGTTATAATCTATTGTTGTCCTGAATTTCCACCACTAGGTGGCGCTGTTATTATTCCGTTGCCGGTTTTTTTTCGCTACGTTGCAAAATGTCGAAAACCTACTTTTTCGAACTCGTCCTTGGCAATTTAACCGATTTGCACGAAAGTTGGCACACAGCATCTGTGGACCCTTCTGACAAAAAGTTATTAAAAGAATTTTGATAGGCCAAACAATACTCAAGTAATTAAATAACAACTTCCTGCAGATTTCCTTCCAAACAGGAAGTGTTGGATATCTCCACAATGGTGTGTCCCAATGACATGAAACTTGAGATAATAGTTTGACATGAGTTCCTGAGGATGTGTCCAAAAGTTTAGGCGATGACCATAAGGTGGCGCTCTTTAAATTCAAATAGTTTATATCTCCACATCAGTCGGGCGGATTGACACGAAACTTGGTATAATCATTGCCACTGCCCTCTTGAGGATATCTGACAAAGTACCTATCAATCAGCCACTAGGTGGCGCTCTGGTGCCAGTTTAATTTTATATTTGGCCCTGTGCCCACACCTTAACACTTATGGAAATGAAATTCATAGGGGTGATATAGACTAGCCCCTGCAACTTACACACCAAAAATGACCAGCAGGTGGCGCTATTTTCCATGTGAAAGCGTTTTTGGCCCATAACTCACACATATTGTGTCAGACATTGTTAAACCTTATGTTTATTGTTAAACATGTTCCCTGCATTCAGCTGAATTATTTGGTGTAGGCCACGCCCACTTTCATGCTAACTCTCCAAATGCGACAAATGCAAAACCTACTTTTTCAAACTCCTCCTAGGCAATTTGACCAATTTGCACTAAATTTTGCGTGAAGCATCTATGGACCCTCCTGACAAAAAGTCATCAAAAGAATTTTGATAGTCCATAAAATGGCCGAAATTTAAAACAACAAATTACTGCATATTGTGTTGAAAGCAGACAATCTTGCACATCTAAACAAAATACTGTCTGATTATCACATACATTTTCAGAATTGTGTTCCATGGACTGATGAGGCTTTGTGTAAAATTGGGTGCAAATCAGCCAATAGGTGGCGATCTGGTCGCAGTCTAATTAGTTGGAATGGAAAGTAATTAGGAAAATCTTAAAATCCTCTTCAAAACACATCGACTTTCAACCTCATCTTGTGCTTCATACTTTGAGCTACAGATAACATTCCACCTTTTAAAGAGTCACAAGACCTCAAACTGTTTGGCATGTATTCAGTTTTTAAAAATCTTTTACGGTTTCCAAATCATCACAGTTTTAGTTTGAAGGATTTTTAGGCCTTCTTCTGATTTTGTAATGGGTGTGTATTGCGTGAGCTAGAGGGCGTGACATCATCGCTAGAGTGTAGAGCAGCTGGAAAAACTGGAGAAAAAATTCTTTTCAGCTTGATTTGGATCACACATCTTTTACTTCACATAGACACTATATACACAGAAATGTAGGACATCTTGTTGGCTTTCAGCTGATGGTCCTATTTCAGATGTAGGACTTACACTTTTGGCTGTAGAAGTGCTAGAGCGACAAGCACTCCAGCAGCTCCCCCATAAACTGCAATGTTAATTTTGAGTGTAGGTTTCTGGAGGAGAGCAGACAGGATTTGTTTTGTCTCTTGCTCTGCCGCCATCATTTTTCACTCTCCAGAAATAAAAAATGACATCACAGATTTCTGCAGTGTCTCCTGTGACTCAATATGTAAATATTTTGGTGATAACCATGACATTTTTTTCGAAACTGTTCACCTTTTAAAGCTCTTTCAGCCCTCTTACTTTTTAGCTTTCATCATGCAACACACCCCATTACTTAATCAGTTCTTCTCTGATCTGGCTGGATTCTCTCCCAAGAGAACCAGTGTGCTTGATAGAGTGGTGGCACACAGACTCCCAAGAGCAAGCACAGGAAGATGGAACTTCCATCTCTGTGCTGTGAACACTGGGTTTGAGCATGAATGTGACATCATCCAGTGTCTCAAATTCGTCAGGGGAGTTTTAGCCTACCACTCTGCGGGAAGCTTGAGGGTTGTGCGGCTACTGGATGATGATCCTTTGAGCTTCTTCCTTAAACTATTTCATTGCATTATGCCTCGTGTGAACCTTTTTTTTTCAGCCAGCTCGAGAAGTGGACCATCAACTCAGTCTTTGTCCAGGGAATCATGCAGCAGTACACACACTTTTTCTGATTTCAGCATACATTATTTAATATTAGTGGGAGCAGGCCACCAAATTATAAAGGAACAGCTTCTTCATCGCAAGGCGTTGTGTGTAGAAGCCCTGACAGCAGCATGCCCCAAGGTGCGTGGACTGCGAGGGCCCGTTCAAGGCTGCTTGCAGCTTTAATCTTATAATTGGCCCTGTGCCCACACCATAGCACTTATGGAAATGAAATTCATAGGGGTGGTATAGAATGACCCCTATAACTCAAACACCAAAAATGACCACCATGTGGCGCTATTTTCAATGCACAAGCATTTTTGGCCCATTACTCCCACATAATACATGGCACATTGTTAAACCTTACGTTCCCTGAATTCAGCTGAATTGTGTCATGTAGGCCACGCCCACTTTTGCAGTAATTTTCCATTCAAAAGATCGTGAAAAATGAAAAACACACTTTTGCAAACACCTCCTAGGCAATATGAGGAATTTGCACCAAACTTTGCATGAAGCATCTGTGAACCCTTCTGGCCTAAAGAATTTTGATAGACCAAAAGACGCCCAAAATATAAAACAACAAATTCCTGCTCATTGCGTTCAAAACAGACAGTCTTTCGTATTTTCACCAAATACATTCCAATTACCACAACACTTTTGCCAATTGTGTTTCATGGCCTGCTGAGGGTTTGTGCAAAATTTAGTGTGAATGGTAAGTAAATGTGAAAATCTTCAAATCCTCTTCAAGAGACATTGGCTTTCAACCTCTTCTTTTACATTATCGTTTGAGCTACAGACACACCATTCCACCTTTTTAAAATCTGTGTAAAGCAAATTCAGCCATTTTCTTCTAAACACATTAAAAAGGTCATAAATGTATTTCCTTAAAACTAGTAAAAAGCATTCAACCATTTACATATTAATTTTGGAGATAGGCTCTCAAACTGTGTTTTACGATTTCTATTTTCAGGATTTAATGGGCGGGTCACAAAATCATGCAAATAATGGCCACGTTACGTAACACAGAGTAATGACGCTGTTAGCTTATTTAAGTTTCCTATGGATGACAGTGTAAGGAAACAGTGGATCGATTTTGTCAAAAGGAGCTACTGTGGAGAGTTAAAAATCACCACCAACACCTGTCTCTGCAGTGTCCACTTTACCCCTGATAGTTACAGCGACTGTCACTTGGTAAAGTCTGGATATCTGACGAGTCTGTTGATGCTTGTCAGTGGGGCGGAACCGACCCTCTCCGTCCCGCCGACAGTGCATGCTCTCATATCCGCCAGCATTATGTGCCCACCTGCGACCGTCCCACTGACAACAGGTTCTGTCATCTCTGCACTGACCTGAACCGGACCCCGGGCCAGGTCGGGCCGACATTTCCCATCAATATCCTTGGCTGGCACTTGATCAAGCATTTGTGTGTGTGTGTTTTTTTGAAATAACTCAAAATAATGACCGTACTTCCAGCTACAAATGCACATCTCTCTCCTCCCTCCATGTTGTTTGTGCCACTGCAAAAATAATAGTAACGCATAGTGATTAGAATAAGTTACTTTAATGTGATTAGTGGTTTGGAAATATTACCGCGTTGGATTACTCCTCACTGAAAAAAGTGGTTAGATTAGAGTAACGTGTTACCGGCATCTGTATCTGCCCTTCAAGCTTAAGCATGAAGATAAACCAGTACAAACTTGGGATTCAGTCTTCAATCCTAATAAACCCTTCAGTCTTAAACCCTAATGAACCAGAGGGTTCTAGTCCTTTGGGCTTTGGCACAACAGCAATTTGGTTCTTGCCTTTCAGGCTTCAGTGCTCAAGGTTACATAGAGATTGTTTATTTGTCCTTGACTGTGTTAGCCACGATTCTTAACCTCATTTTCAGGGAACCTACCTATCACTAATCAAGCATGGTCTTGTTTTTCTAAAAAACATCTGATATATTATTAATTGATTTTGTTTTTTCGTTTTCAGTTGTATGAATTGGATGGTGATGAAAAGCGCAAACAGTTTCTTGATGACCTCTTCAGTTTCATGCAGAAACGGGGTAAGTGAATTCTTAAGTACAACAACACACTTCTTCCCTAGCATAACCTTTTTTCTACACCCAATATCCCTTATGTATTTATCAGTCATAAAGGTGAATGCAGTTGCATTCATACTCTAGTTATTCAAATCTTAATTGATTGTAAATGATGGAAGGATGATGGAATGTCTTTGCTGACACAGCAATCACACTGTTGTTCTTCTGGTCTTTAATTGGTGTGAAGGCTTTCATACTATTTGTATTTCTGTTCTTTAGTATTTTGAATGCTGATTTTGAATTTACACTATTGCTCTGCAAGTATTGTATCCTTCCACAGTCGTTTCCTCTTCCAGCTGCACTCCCAACTCTTCTATTTCCTCCTTTCTACTAACCCACACGTGCACACACACCTACGCATATCCACGCACACCTCTGGTGAACAGATCACTTAAGTTTGCATCGCCTTCAAGCCATTCCTCACTCAGACACGTGTGTTGCGGTAGAATGTACAGCCAATTTGGAACCTCAGAGTTCAGCACTGTCCAAAACTACATCATGATTAAAGGCATGACTAATCAGAATCAGTAATCAGAATACCTTTACTGTCCCACAAACGGGGAAATTTCTTTGCCACAGAAGCAAATGGACAGGAGTATTTAAAAAAAACAAAACATAGCAATAGTAAAAAATGAACAAAATAACTAAAAAGGTAAGAAATAGAATTGAAAGAATAAACTCCTATATGCATATGAACATAATTGGTGTACAAAAATTACACATAAAACAGTGTGGCAGTGAATTTACAACTAATACTGAATATGGGTATTTATAAACACTGCATGCAGATGTATGCTACTGGGAGCAGTGTTGGTTGTTGAGTCTGACAGCAGCAGGAAGGAAGGACCTGCGATACCTCTCCTTCACACACTTGGGATGTATCAGTCTGTTGCTGAAGGAGCTGCCCAGTGCTGTGAGAGTGACCTGCAGGGAGTGGGACTCCTGCACCAGCAGTGATGACAGCTTGTCCATCATCCTGCTCTCTCCCTCCACCTTGCACTGGGTTAAGAGGGCATCCTCCCAGATGGAGGGCATACTGAGATGCTGCTGCTCCAGCAGACTACTCCATAGAAAATGCTTGATGCCACCACAGAGTCTTAGAAAGAAGTCAGGAGTGCCCCCTGCACTCCAAAGGACATGAGCTTCCACAGCAGACCGAGGCTGCTCTGACCTTACGTATATATTCAGTCCAGTCCAGTTTATTGTTCATATGAACTCCCAGGTACTTGTAAGATGTCACCTTCTCAATGTCGGTTCCCTGGGTGTTCACCTGTGTGCACGGTTGTTTGTGCCTGTGGAAATCCACCACCAGTTCTTTGGTCTTCTCAGCGTTGAGCTGGAGGTGGTTCCGCTGGCACCAGTCACCAAAGCCCTTAATAAGTTCTCTGTAGGCTTTGTCATCCCCGCCCTGATGAGGCTGGTGATAGCACAGTCGTCAATGAACTTTTGTAGATGGCTGTGGGGTGATGGGTGGGAGAAGCCTGCAGTGTACAGGGTGGACAGGAAAGGGGCCAGGACTTTTCTCTGTGGGGGGCTTGTACCCTGTTCTGCAGATATTGTGTCCGACATGTAGTCCAGAGTCCTCACATACTGTGGCCAGTTGGTGAGGTAATCGAGGACCCAGGACTTTGAGGTATGGATCCAACCCTGTAAGCTTCAGCTTGTCCCTCAAAATTGCAGGCTGTATGGTGTTGAAAGCACTGGAGAAATAAGAGAACATGATCCTCACAGTGCTTCTAGGCTTCTCCAGATGAGACAGTGATCGGTCCAGGAGGAAGATGATGGCGTTGTCCACGCCAATGTCAGGTTGATAGGCGAACTGGAGTGGGTCCATAAAAGGACCCACCAGAGGGCTGAGATGGACTAGGACCAGCCGGTCCAGGGTCTTCATCAGGTGTGAAGTGAGTGCAACCGGTCTGTAGCTGTTGAAGTCTTTTGGGTGAGGGATCTTTGGTACTGGTACCATGCAGGAGGTTTTCCACAGCAGTGGCACCTTTACCCGCTTCAGGCTCATATTGAAGATGTATTTAACAATCCTGCACAGCTGGTCTGCACAGGACTTGGGGGGCCTGGAGCTGATTCTATTTGCACCCATAGCCTTCTTCACCTTCATCCTCCTCAACTCATTCCTCACCTGGAGGGTGGAAAGGGACAGATTGGAGCAGTGGGGCTGAGTGTCGGGTGGGGG
>JARJLU010003264.1:9844-91445 GCA_030272975.1 Sparidentex hasta
CCCCCCCCCCCCCCGCTAGGAACCCAGCTCTAAACTCCAGTGGGGTGCAATGTAAAGCTCTTATTTTGAAGACAAATTCGTTCTGCTTCCTGTAAATTGTCTGTTGCTTGAGGCAGCTAATGCGAGGCGCTCCGCTGCACGCTTCCTTTAGTAGCGGGGATTTAAAATCTGCGTGTGTTTGACTGAGGAGGCGAGAATATGGGCGGCTTTTTGGAAGAGAAGGAATTCCTCTGTCAACCAGCAGAAAATGCTGTCAACATCTGATTTTGCATGAAAGAAAAAAAAAAAAAGTCATATACCGTGAAACCTTTAGAATATTGAAAAATACCGTCATATACATTTTTGGTCTCACCGCCCAGCACTTATTTCAATAAAGATACATATTGGACAACAGTGCCCTTTAAATATTTGCATATACTGTATGAACAGTAAGTAAAAAGCTATTCCGGGTCAGAAATGCTTAAGTTGAGATAATTTAAGTGACCATTACATTACTTGTTCCAATGAGAACTGTCCAACTTTGTATATATTTTGGTGGATTAATTACAAAATGTATATGTTTACCTTAGAAAACCAGTATAAGCTCATACATAATATAGTATTTTCAAGGGTTGATGGATGGTCATTGGTGTGACTCACCTGAACAGAATGGGTTGGTGGGGTTAAAATTGATGGCAAATTCATGTGACACCTTAGGAGACACGAAAAACACAAAGAATAAACCAGATATTAATCCTTGACTACACTGTAAAATATTGTTGTGAATACTGTCCATTTCTCCCACACTTTCTCCCTCCCACCCTCTCCCTCTGTCCCTCTCTCTCTCTCTCCTTCTCCCTCTCTCTCCCTCTGTTCACCGCTTTCTCTCCTTTGTCCTTTTCATCAGCTCAGTGCCATGGCAACACAGATGGGTTGACAGTTGCGTAATCATGTGAATATGCATGTATAATGCTTACAGTTTTATCTGTGTGTCTGTGTGTAAAATGCATGTAGTATACAGGGCTTGCTTTAACTGTAAGTTTACCTACAACAACTCCCTTTTTCTCTTGTTGTCCTTCACGTACATACAAATAACATATATCTGTGTCCAGAACACACATGCACATACATGAAACAATAACAACAACATCAACACCAGCACCACCACTCAGTAGACACATACCTTCCAGTCTGGTGGGAGTTGGGCTCCAAATCCCAGAGCAGGAAACATTTTGTCGCTGAGGAGGAAACCATGACAACAGATTGGACCGTTAAGTTAAACCTTTTTTTTTTCCTCCATCCAAATTCAACAAGCTGGATTTAGACAGCAGTGGGAATCCAGTTACCTGTTTAACAAGGATGTTTACAGAGCAACACGCAGTGAGCTAGTAGAAAATTAAAGCATTATCATGAAATAGCTTCTCACTGAGAGAAGAAGCCCCCCTTTTTCCGATGGTACTGTCTTTTTGACTTATAGTGATTTCCACGACACTAAATAATTGTTAAGAGAGAGGAGTTAAGTTAAATGATCTCAAGAATGACATTCAAATGTATGTAGTACATTTGGTGTTCAGTATGTTTCAGTGACACAAATTTTACTCTGAAAATCTTTCAAATATAAAATAGATGGCTGTGTGTGTTGCTGTGCACCGCTGACACCCATGTTAAAGCTTTATACCGTGGTACTGGGTAGATGATGGGATTAAGGTGTATATTAGGGTGATTTTTACATTTTAGTTAAAAAAAACGATTAACTAGTTTAAATTTCGGCCAAATCCCGTAGTGATGTTCATGGAAATGATAGAGGAGAAACCATTGCTTTGTCACTGTTAATTTCATTTCCACTGCTGAATTAAATGAACCTGCACTTCGGTGTTTGTAGAGACACTGTAAGACAAATCATTGTCTTTCTCATGTGGTCCATCTAGAGCTATCAGTTAATGTGATCTTTTCAATTTGAAAAACAAACACTCAAACATCAACCCAACCTACCTCACCACTTAATGTTCTATTTGAAAATAAATGCAGATTATAACATTTGCCCATCCAGCACAGCAACAACCAAGAAGCATCAGACACTTACGTATCATAGTCCTGTATGATTTGTCCAACCGCTAAAATGGCAGCAAGGTACTCGTTGCTGCCCAGTGGGTTAATGTAGTGAAGGGAGGACGGCTCTCGAGGGTTCCCATTAGATGCTGTGAAGTCTATACCCACCTATGATGAAATAGAAAGGGCAAAAATTCAAGGTAAGCTGAGGAACCTGCAATGTTGTTAAGCTTTGTATGCATATAAGCTATACTTGCATCACATTAGTGGGTTTCCTGCATGTTTGGTACAGACAGTTGCTTCATTATTGTTAACATTTTCAAGAAGAACACCTTGATAACTCATTGAAAACATAAATTGACTGCTGAGGCCTAACAAAATACAAGGTTCACACATGACATGTTTGTATGTATTTCTGCCATTCAGTGACATTACACAATGTGAAGTGCAGGTCTAAAGGGAAAAGAGATAAAAATTGAGTTGCTGTTAAGTTTTGAAAACAGCCTCTGAGCTGGAGCATCTTGTTACTGAGAACGGGAGCATCAACAATCTGATTTTTAAGATGATAAACCCATCACATGTGAGCCAATTTATATGATTTGATGGATAATGTGATTAATTTTTCAGCTTCATAACGCAGCTGAACACTGCTTTTTTGTATCACAAAAATTGAGAGCTGATATGTGAGTAATCCTAATTAATTAAATATTTTAAACTAAAATTATATTATTTTATTTTATATTATATATTTCATATATGAAATTACAACATGAAATTCATCTTGCAAGGAATTCATTTGTATGTTGTCATTCTTGGACATGCAAGGTTTTCAACTGAGGACAGGTAAAAGAAATACTCTAGCACAGCCGTGTCTAAAAAAGACATAATGGCCCGGAAGCCACAGAGGCATATTTTTAACACAGATGACCACAGGGTGACATTGTGATGACATACAGTATATACAAATATGAGCACACAGATGCTTTGAACACATGTGCCCAAAGTACAAAGGCACACACACACACAGGCAGAAACACACAGCCTCACATAATATGAGATTAAGAGTGACAAGCTTTTCCTCAGGCTGTGAAGAGCGGTTTGTGTGCTGACAAGAATCCGATGCAGAAACTCCGCCTCCCTCCTATCAGCTTAAAGACAGTACAAACCATCGTCTTTTTTCTCTCTTTGTCTGCACTGTTATAAGACAACAATGTTCTGGATCAATGGGGACAATGACCCTGGGAAGAGAAACATGTAGAAGCGCAAAGGTGGCGGATGTGTGAGTACAATAGATAAAATTAGGCAAATGAGGGTAGGGAGAGACAGGATGGAGCATGAAGCTCAGCAGGAGCGGTCGGAGTGACGGACACAGAGATGCATGGTGACAGAATTAGGGTGCTGTTGGGTATTTTGTATCTGTGTGAGCATGTGTGTCCTGGAATAACGTGTGAAAAAAAAACAATACAGCATACCACTCTAGGTTCAGGGCACCAAGTGAACAAATCTTTCCCCCTGTGATCACAGTTCATTTCTGGAAATTGAACAATGTAATGGCGTAAAGGAGAGCTGATTATTTTGTCATGAACCTTTAGAGCAAAGTTAAAACTAAGGAGCAGTTGGAAAGTTATATCTTACAGAAGAAATTAATCATTTATTACAAAGGAAATTAACAGCAACTATTTTGATAATCATTTTTAATTTCTTAAGAAAAAAATGACCAAAATTCATTGAGCCAGGTTCATATATGGGCGTTTTTGTTACATTTCTATGTCTTACATTGTAGTAAGTTTAATACTTTAAAGTTCAATTGGGGTTTTGGACTGTTGGTCAACAAAACAAGACATTTAACGGGCATTTTTTGCTGTTTTCTTGACATTTACTAACAAAATGATTAACTGATTAATCAATATAATACTTTGTATATTTATGGTATGGAAAACAATTGTTTTCATCCCTACAGTAAAAAAGGTTTATCACAATACAAGGTATGTTGAACAGTATTTTATGATTGGTTTCCTGTTTTAACATGTTTCAGTACTGGTTGCTCAGTCACAGATCTTTCTTCATACTCAAACTGCAGCTCTTTACCAAAGAAGCTTCGTACTGTGTATTTTCACATGCATACCCAACATGAAACTCTTCAAGTTTAGCTTACGGAGACTATTCTTCTTTAGACTTCTTTGACCCCAGTGGAGTAACGGTGACGTTACACACTGAATTAATGTAATTCCAATGGAATCGCTCCAATCAATGGTTTCACTTGCTGCAACAAAGTCAATTTGTGCGGAACCATGGGTGTGTAACTATAGTGATCTTCAAGCATTCAAATTCACACAAATGACAACACACAGTCAGTCAGATCAAAAGTGATTTAAGTCCAAACCAACCTTGGGCTATTTTTAGATTCAGGCCAAATTCTGTCATATTGGTTGTCATTTGTTGTGCAGTTTGAGGACGGTGTTAATCTTGTTTGAACAAACTTCATTGGCATTCAATGGAAAGTCTGTGTACAATAAAACCTGGGCATGCTGTGTCAATAGTCAGTGAGCAGCCACATTGTTAAAGGTCATTTGATCCCTGCTGTGTGAGCATAAAATGTTTTGGTCGTGCAGAGAGTCTGATTAAAACTTGCAGTATAAGTGAGCACAACATGCAAGATTGATATGCACAGTGTCTTCCTTACTAACTAACAAACTAACGTAACTGCAAACTTTCTTGCCAGTGCAGCAGAACAGCAGAATAAGCAGAGAGCTATTTTGCTGAATTAGAAGCAACACTGACAGAGCTTCTTCATATCATTTTGCTACAACCAATGGTGGCCACAGCATAAGACAAATTAATATTATGTCTCCAAAATTCCATCTCCGTTTTGTGTGACCTGACAGTAAACCCCAAAAGTCTCCCTGTAGGACTACTAAGGACAAAGCGTTCTTAAGCACACAACCCACCTTCTGTGAAGAGTACTCCAAACTGCCACATCTTTCCTATCAAGATGTTTCGTGCCATAGCTGTGACTATGTTCCCTGTGAAGCTATTACACCAACCACTTTCACTCCCCAGCCAACAGGCTCTCAGCTTCAAACAGCACTCCTGGTCCTGGATTCAGAAAGCAGGCCTGGGCATCCCTGCTCCAGTTGAGTATAAGTTGAAGTCTTCTTGAATTGCTCACTGGAATGACATTTTTATTTTTTGACTATTTGATCTACTGAAAATGGCATTGATGTTTTGCCTTTACCTCAGTAATAAGTGATACTTGAAAAACTGCCTTAGGACCTTTTTTCAGATCTACATCTGCTGTTGTTCATGGCCTGTGAACACGGGTGGCTATCATGCTGAAAAGCACTTGGCATACCTGTACTAAAGGGAATACAAATGCAATGCAATGCAAAATCAAGTTTGAGTAAATTGTGGATCTATGGTGAGTTGGTGTATTCCTAAGGAGCGTTTGTATATGAAGATAACATACAAACTCATTGCCAGGACGTGTGTGGGGATGACATGATGCTGCAGGGGGTGTGAAGCCTCTGCTCAGCTGCTGGATGAGAGAGTCAGGTGCAAAGACATTCTGGAGGAATAAACACCTGAGGTCACATTGGATTCTGCTCTGATCTGGAGCTGTTTACATTCAGCATAGAGAGCTCTTACCTTAAAATTAAGGGATTCATAAATGGGATTATGCCCAGTGTGGCTCAGTTTACAGAGCAAGCACCGCATATACAGATTTGCCATAGATATAGATACAGATATAGATATAGATATATATGTGACTTTGACTATGCTGACTGCTGTCGGGAGCTGTATTCAGAGAGAAAGCATAATCTCCATCCATTTAAAATGTTGATGTGGAGCTCTTTACTTTGGACACTTTCAAATACCAAATAAAATAATTTTAATTTGGCAAACATGTTTTTGTCCATTTCCTCTCAATCCATAACAATTAACTGTGTGCATGCCTGGACTACGTGCAACTAGAAATGTAGGAAAGTGTATTTTGAATTTTCTCTAGCAGTGTAAATCACTGATGTTCATTTTTCAGCCCTGATATACCTCCATATTATCTTACTAGGACCCTAAAAAATATGTATACCCAAATTGACGGGTTGATTGCACAAGGTCATCCAAAAAACTATTACCCCATTTCTCCTCCAGTGCCCTCTCGAGTGACGTTTTCAGCTTAATGGCAGCAAATTTGATGCCAGTGGAAGACAAGATTTTATTATTTTTCGCACAAAGCTATCAGTAGTTTTTAACACATAGGTAGACAAAACACAATATGACAAAAACATAGTTTCAACAAGCGAGTGCACAGTACTAGAATGAATAGGAGGCGACAGAGCCGCATCTCATTACTTTATATTTCAGAGCAGCAATGTGGCAAAAAACGTCTGTGGCTGCATTAAATTAGAGGGATTCCACTACCGCCAAATTACTGTCAAATCACTGAGACAGTGACATTCACATTGGAGTTTTCTCAGCTGTGCCTTATTGAGGATCAGCCAATTCTCACGCCAGGACCTCTCAGACTCATTTGCAGTTACACAGCCAGAGAGATGGATGGAGGGGAAGTTGGATGGATGAGTGTGTGTGAACATCTCCTGGAGTTATTCTCTGTCTCCCTCTGAGGTGTTCCCAGAGATAACCAGGAGCTGCTGTTCACTGCCAGACTTTTACTACGGGAACGGCTGTTTTTGGCTGATATTTGTTGTAGTGTAGTTTTGTGTGCCGTTTCCCTCATAACAACTTTTATCCAACACATAACAGCCTGTGTCTGTTTTTAAAACAAAACCATAACAATTCAGTAATTCCAAGCATCTGTTGGTGGTCAGCTCATAGTCATAGTAATATGACAGGACCAGGCCTTTATTTGAGGCAGGGTCAACTGGAGACAGGCGTTTATTCCTAATTAAAGTTAACGTGATTGTTAAAGCATTTTAAACGAGTATTGATCTTAGTGAAGAAATAGGTTTGCCGTTTATAATTTAGACAATAATCAGCACATAATTATTATAATATCATTTCATTTGTGTGTTTACATAAGACAATGGACGCCTTTTTGTTTTGCAGATCTTCTCAAGTCTCAAATGTTGATATACAGTATTGTATGTTTCCACTGCACTAAAGCAGCCACATATTCACGCCAATAATAACATAACAACATAAATAAACTCTTCTTCACTGTTGTTAAACCATTGTCCCAGAAACGCCTTGCACAGATATTATTTTAAACACCTTGCAGTGGCTCAAAAATAATAAATCCTCTCTTACATGGTAGGAGCTTTTAATTTGGAAAAAAATGTGGAGAAAATTAGTCTTATTGACAGTGGCTCATAGCACTGATGAAAAAAGACAATGTAGGAGTGACTGCAATTAATTTGTGAGTGAAAATCCAACCCACACAAGCGACAGTTTAAAAAATGGTGCAACTCAATGAGATTTTTATTCCCCCGCCCACTAAATGCCCATATCTTTCAAGCCCTACACCTACAGCTTTGTAATTCAATTTGAGTCTCAAACAAAGACAATCTCAATCATTATGAGATCATGAGGGCTGTTTTTTAAAACTCTGGAAATCTTCCCCAGAACTATAAAAGACATTATACATTAGTTTTTACAAGCTTAGTTACACTAACCTTGAAGAGTACATTGACCCCCATGTATAAAATCAACAGAGTGCCCCTGTAAGAATCTTTTTTAGGCTCTGAATATTAACTGGAGAATCTACAGCGGATGTATTCAGTTATAATTATCATTGATGTGATGATAAATATGTTGTGATAACATTGCATGAGTAACAGTTTTACTCTCGCAAAGACCGAAAATGAAAAAAAATAGTGTACAGAAATGTACCATCAGCCATCAGTATTGGGAAGAGGAAATCAGGATCTAATATTTTGCGAGTGTCACATGGCCTCACTTCACTGAATAACATGATAAAGCCCTGAGACCTGATGACATTTAACAGCATTGCACACTTCAGTGAGGAGCGGGCAGGAACTAAAAAAACAGTGATGTACGTGATACAAGATGCTTGTCTCAGCTCTGACTCATGTAAAGTTTGTTTTCTCCATGAATCCACAGGGACACGAGTAGTACAAAGCTATGAATGGTATCAAACATCACATATGAATACAGCGTAATTCAGCTGAATTGAGTCTTTCACAAACAGTCCATCAGCAGTAGCGGGCTGTCTTTTTGTGTCAGAGTGTGTAACAGAGAAACGCTGCTCTTGCCTCTAGCTCACACAGACTCTCCCTTCCTGGAGATTAGGATTAGAGCAGTACTAAGTCTGATTGAACACTGCAGAACAGCTCCTACTGCATGTGTATGTATGTGTGTGTATGTGTGTGTGTGTGTGTGTGTGTGTGTGTGTGTATGTGCACACGCGTGTGCGTGCGTATGTGTGTGTGCAAAAACCGCACGCGTAAGTGGCAGTGTATACGTGAGGAGAAGATGTCATCGTTGATTGAGTTTGAGATTATATGTGCTTATGCATGTCTAAATCATTCAGAGTGCGTAAGAAGGGAAGGTGTGTTTTTTAAGATACTGAATGTGCGGCTGCACACCTACAGCATAAGTGACGCTCCAAGTGCCGAGATATGTGCAACAAAACGTCTGTATGGAGAAGATACTGTGTGTGGATTTGTCTATGTTGGTGCGTGTGTGTCACGGCCATGGTTTGGGAGATTGTATGTAAATCGTGTGACGAGGATATTATATGTTTGTGCTCACATGTGTGTATGTAAATGAGTTTGTAAGCTGTTGAGAGGAAGTATCTGTGTTAAGACAGTATTAGGTGTGTGTGTGTGTGCATCAGTGACAGAGCTGCAGGTCTGTGACAAAAGGCAAAAGATTAGGAGGGAGCGGCGAGGATTTAAGAGTTCCCATTCTGGCGTAAATTTGCTCATCTCACCCCCATGAGAACAGACAAGTGTTCAGTGAAATTCTGCTCATTATAAAGCAACCAAGGCATTGAGAGAGGAAATCGATCAATCAATAACCAATCAAAGCATCCATGTTCCTACAAATTCTACAAATTGTGATCTTTCTATTAACACTGCATGTTGGATGTTTTAGCAACATCCACATTCAAACTAAGAAGTACACTCTGAGTATTTCCACAGCTGAGAGCTGCCCATCTCTGTCCAGCTTTTTTCTGAGGCACTCCAATGCTGGCTAATGACAAGGGGGGAGTGTTTCTCATTCACCTCACCATCCAAAAGAGAGCTGGCTCGATGTAAAGTGTCCTAATGCCCGTAAACTTAAAATCCTATCACCACTGCACAAGTGAAAGCTCTACACTCTGGTTTTAACTAGTCATCAGGAGCTGACCAGAGCATAGACGAGAGGAATTAAGTGCTACATCAGCTATTCAGCGATAAAGTGGGAGCTAAATTGCAGCTGATTGATATTATGTCCTATCTAGATCTACATTTGGGTGCAATTAACTGTGCTAAACCCTGCCCACATTGATCAGTCTTGCTATGCCTGTCAGCTTTCCATTTTAGCACAGTACATCCAGTTTACAATAATAATGGAGCAGATCTCCCAAAAATCTTGTAGCATTTAAAACGGGTCAGTGTCTTCAAATTGACAAAAGCAGCTTCTCATTTCTAGACAGCAAATATAAATTTTGCAGAGTGAAAATAAGATCTGTCACAAGCAAATCTCTTCAGCTGTAGCTGACTAGCTAGATAGGCTAACATTAGCTCCAAGACATTGCTGGTAGAAGGTGGCTTTTTAAGCTTTCCTGGTGACTCACTTAAAACAAGAAAGAGGGGTCATCTTCACCAGTTACAAATATGTACAACATACGGAAATAAAAGACTATGTTGTAGTTGTTTTTGCATTGGTGAGGTTGTTAGTCCCATTCTAAGATTGACAAGGAAAAATGTTACATCAAAATGTTACCTATTTGGCTACTTATGTTCCTATTTAACAAACAGTTTGTTTTCACTTAAAATCTAACAATAACTGATTTATTGGCCATTTGGGAGCCACGGAAACAATTTGTGTTGACATAATTGTTGATATATTTTTGCTTTTAAAAGCAAGTCCAATATTCTCTCTCATTTAGCTCCATTGTCACTGAGTAAGTAGCCCACAGTTGTTTTTTAGAGCTTTTTCTGTAAAAACAGCTGCCTCCTGCAGCTGAAAATGACACTATGAGATCGGTGAAAATGAACAAATACAATAACGCTCTGTGATGCTGCAGATTTGGATGATGACTCTGTATTACTTTGAGTGACATCTATCACACTGTGACAGTGTTTCCGCATTAACATTTAAAATAAATCGTTACTTGTTAGGAGGGAAAAAGCTTTCAGGGTGTACCATGTGCACTGCTCTGAATTGTGGATCCAAAGCTTGACTGACCTGCCTGCTGCTAAACTGCAATTGGATAATCTCTGTTGGATCGGTCAGATGTATTTGTTTGTTTACATCACTTATCTGGATTGTCAAAAATAACTTTCATTTTCAAAACAGTCAAGTCAAACAACTAATAAAAGAATAAACATCAAATTTTCTTGATTAGCTGTAAATGTATTGTCAACACGTAAAGCAATACTACTTTGAACAGACGATGCATGATGAGGATTCCATCTTCTTCACTGATAAGAAAATGCATTGATAGACTCTTCTTTAATGCTCATTTTCACACTACTGTAGAATTTTCTCTCCCTCATTCATTCATTGTGGTGCAAACATTGTCATCAACAGCACAATGCGTCACTATGGCAACACTACCATGCTCTTTGCTTTAAAGCCTAGCTCCTAACAATAAGATGGGTTAAAAAAACAAGTGACAGTGAATACTGTCATCATCTTTGTGTGTGTGTGTGTGTGTGTGTGTGTGTGTGTGTGTCTGTGTGTGTCTGTGTGTGCTCCTTAACAATGCCCTGAATTTAACAGAATAGCGGCTATCTCCCCCCAGGAGACGTACAGAACATCCTGTGACGCTGGCAGCATGTCTGCACCAGAACAAGTAAAGTCACCTCAGCACAACAACTCTCTGGTGCTTGACCAAGACCTTGAGCTAGAAATATACGACCCACAATCACAGCTTTACCTTCTTCAACACGATCAAGAAGGGTTCAGGTGCAACGTGCAAGATGCTACAAAGGACACTTCTGTAAAGTTGTTTTCAGTACAGCAGTGAGGCACCATTCATTTTTTCCAAAGACAATGGAAACAATTATTAACTTTAAAGATCACCAGAAGAAATGTGTGCTGTAGTCTGAAATGTTGTTCAACCAAAATCAAAGGTTCAAATGATTACGAAAACGAAAAACATTTTTTTCCTTTAGCTTTTTTGAATCCGCTGGTCATTCAGTGACTATGGTGCAGCGTTAACATGATGTTATAGTATTGTGATATGATCGAGGGGACATTCCTGTGTCGCTGTGCTGAATATATTTGAGTTCAGATCAGTTCAGTTACAGTTTTGTATTGTTACCTTGGTCCAAGTGACTGTCAGAATTTAGTGCTGTTCACCATATCACAGTGAGATAAAATTATGCTTCTGCACCACACAGATGCAAGGGTCCACAGACATCCTCTTATCTGCAAGCACAATGTCATGACCGTGATGGTACATGCTGACCCGAAGCACACACCCAATAGTTCTGTCACCCAGTGTAGTATAAGCAAAGAACCCATGCCTGTCCACTGTCTGTCCAACGTCACATCACAGCACATCCAGCAGAGTAACGATAACAAGAGTATATGAAATATGATTATATCTAAACTAAACCCACCCTTAAGTATTAAGTCACTTGTTTTACTAAACATTAGAACAACTCATGGATTCAATACATTCTGAGAGCACAAATGCAATGACAAAAATGTCACTATAAGATGGTGCCCAGGTGTCTAATCTCAGAGCACACTTTCAGGGAAATGCTACAAATTCAAGCATGTTACAAACTACATTATCTGCACTGTGCTACATCTGGAGCCCAGTTCTGGCTCACAAAGCTGGGAAATTGTTGGAGAGATACAGAAGTGAGAAAAAAGTGGCAATGTGTATGTGCCTATGTACAGCT
Organism: Sparidentex hasta; assembly: GCA_030272975.1. Taxonomy (NCBI): domain Eukaryota; kingdom Metazoa; phylum Chordata; class Actinopteri; order Spariformes; family Sparidae; genus Sparidentex; species Sparidentex hasta. The sequence continues at coordinate 21,916 of JARJLU010003264.1, forward strand.
GCAACAAAGTGAGTGTGTCCTCGCTCATCGTATATGCACCATATGTGTGTTTCTTTGCATTTTTTTTTTAAGTGTGCATTTGGTTTCAGAAATTTTGTAACTGTGTGTGTGTGTGTGTGTGTGTGTGTGTGTGTGTGTGTGTGTGTGTGTGTTTTGCAGTAACAGTGAGTCAGTCTGAACTGCCCTGAGAATCATCAGCAGGGCAGCTATATTTGTTGGACAAAACAGCCCGGATGATAATAAAAACATCTCAATGTGTGAGAGAGTGTGTCCGTGAGATGGGCTATTATAAAACAGGACTCATTCTCAGTTACACACAAAGGTGTGACATCACCAGTGGCGCACAAGAGTTTCTCCAAACAAGAGACAAAAATAGACTTTGATAATTCTCTGTATCGCTACCGCCCTCTGGTAAAATCTCCCTTTCTCTTTCTTTACCTTTTTCTCTTTCTGTGTCTTACACCCATTTTAAAACGTCAAATCTTGTATTCAATCCTTCTCCTGCTTTCTTTTTGTGCTCCTCTTTTCACAATTCAACAAAAGCACCGACATTTCAATGTCTGACAAAACCCCATAACTCCCCCCGCGTCTCAGCACCTTGTCCCTGTCCCTCACACTTTTTCTTTCTCTGTGTAAATGATCGCGATCCAGCTGTAGCCCCAGAGGATGACAATAGAGAATCTGAAGGTTTTCCATCTTTTTTCAAGAGTAAACACATGCAGAGACATGTATCTCATTATCACATCATTGCAGAGGCAGAGAAACAGGAATGCTAATATTGTACTCACTGTAAACATGAGCTGGCATCCTCCCAATATGTAATCCAGAAAAGTGTAGTCTCTTGTAATCTAAAGAATTAAAAATCAGATGACAACATCAGCCAACAGTTCAGAAACATAATTAGAACCAGCAAGAAAAGAGGAGAGTCATATCAGTTAAATCAGCAAGCATTTCTTATTTTGCTAATTCTTACACCACAGTCAGTGTAGCAAACAACCTATGTATGCACAGCACACTGTAAAAATAAATAATTAACTCATAAGCAGAACGCTAAAGTTTTGACAAAACAGCCCATGTTCCTCTGACTCAAGGTGCCACCAATGGAGAACCAATTATTAGCATGTTTGAACACCATTTCCACTCCAATTACAATGAATATTTAGCATGGATTTTGCTGTCATTAGTCTAATCCCTGCTGGCAGCCAACAAATATAATGACTGTATTAACAGTTTTGTGCATGTGCTGGATATGTATGTGTGTGTGTGTGTGTGTGTGTGTGTGTGTGTGTGTGTGTGTGTGTGTGTGTGTGTGTGTGTGTGTGTGTGTGTGTGTGTGTGTGTATGTGCACAAGTCAGTACAAAGGCTAGTCTATGACTGTGTGCATGAAAAGAGGAAGAAGGGAAAGAATCAATTATGAAAGCTTGTCATCATATGCACACAGCTTTAATGTCATTCCAATAGACATGTAAAGACTCAGTGTTCCAGCTTAATGTGTCCTCTGTGGGGCTCAAAGCTGCCGCACTAATTAGCTATTCAGAGGAACGCCCAGTACGAACTGTGTCAGCCGATCAAAACCACAATGGTTTAATCAAATGTTTTGTTGAGTTGAGTGCAAGATGGGTCACTCTGTGGTGACAAGACGAGAGGATGGACTGAATGATTTGTTAATATATAGCTTCTGTTAGTTATTTGTGTCCCACTAGCTCAGAATTTTAATGTATATCAGTCATTATATTGATATTTGAAATGGAAAATTAACCTTAAACAGACAAACAAAAACTGAGACAGTGAGAAAGACGTCTCTCACAGTTTTCACACATATTACAGACAAAACAAATATCCAAAGATTTAAGACAAGAATTGCCAGTTATAAATAAGTGTTAACTGCAAACCAAACTGGACCAAAAAAATTGCCCTGCAGGCTGAGCTCACAGATAATTATATCCCAACTCTGTTTCTCTGTGCAGCTATTTTCCTCTTGAATTAAGTCAATTAAATTTAAGACTGTAATTATTACTTTAAAAAAAGACTGCAGCCAGCCTTGTCAGTTAGCATTTACTTTTTTTAAAATGTTAGCCAAAGCAGCATAATCAGATAACATCAGGTCTATGTTTCTGAAAGTGTGTTTTGGAAACTTCTGCATGAGTGATATAATGCAACTTCAAGATTTATGCATGAGGTATTGTTTACATACAGCAGGACGATGAAAACTGGTTCATTCTGAAATCTATGAGATGAAAGAACTTTCAGTGTTATTTTAAAACCTAAATCAAGAGCCAGCAAAAAAAAACGGATTACCCTAATACCTTAACTGAGGATTCTGTAGCAGTTAAATGTTTAACTATCATCATTATCTAAAAAAAAAAATAGCCAAAAACTGTGATACTATCAGCCACAATTTTGATGCCACCAAAGATAAAGGTAGTGGAGAAAACAAGGATTTCACTGGAAAATGACATGACCAAAGCTTGCTCACTACGATCCATCCATCCATCCTTACCTTACATGACTTCACAATAATAATTCCAGAGTTTTTGTAATTCTTCTTTTTCTTCTGTTTCTTGGGGTTGATGCAGTCAAACTCCACCTGTGCAGAAAGTCAGAAACGAAAAGACGACAAGCATTAATATCAGAAGAAGGTACACTGAGACAAAAGTTGAAAGCAGGATAATATAATGAGAAAAGTAGAGATAACAGCAGAGTTGGAAAGAGTGAGCGTTGAGCAGGGGGGAATTGAAAAGACGACTGAGAGACTGTGACTTGGATCTGCATGTCTTCCACACACCGCCTACAGAAAGTACAGTTAATTGTTAACTATATTATTGGAAGTGGTACACAGTTGATATGGGACCTCACAAAAATACTTAAAAACAATTCATTTCTAAAGTCTCACCAACACACATTAGACAGAATGTGTTTGATCAAGAGAGACTTGACATGCACACACACACACACACACACACACACACACCTTAACACACTCACATGCCTTAAGTCAGCTGGTGATTCATATGACAGGTAGCTCTAAACGCCTTGTCGTGTTACTCTGGCTCAGCTAAAGGCTGTTTTACATCTCAAAAGACCTCTCATGTTCTCATCTTTCTTTTCACACTGTCGCTCTCTCTCTCTCTCTGTGTCTCTCTCCCTCCATCCCCCATCTCTCCGTCCTGCCTGTCTTTTCCTCGCTTGTTATTTTGTGTTTCCCCCACACAACATTACCACACATTAAGGGACTCAGTGGGAGAACAAGTCATGAGGCTGCTTTGGCACATGCACACACTCAGTTTCACAAATGAAAGCACGCACATTTGCTCACACGTAGATGCACATGCTAACACACACACAGAGCTACTAATGAATGAACAGTGTTCTGATGCATCTTCACATCTTTGGCAGGCAAGAAATGAAAAAGTGAAAAGAATAAATCTCAGTAGTATTTAGTCGTTATCAGCTCAGATTTAAGACCCAAACAGTCCTCAGTGGCCACAATGTGTGAAAATCGCAGCAATGCAAATCTGTGCATGATTGTTCTGGCTTCATTGTTGATAGATGCGAATGAATGCATTTAAACTGCAAATTAGCCAGTGCGGGGCAGAGTTGTTGGCAATTCAGAGTACCAAAAAAGATAAAAGAGAACTGTTATCCAATGGCTGATGACAGAGCAGATTTTCACTCATTTTGTGCACGATCAGATAAATGCTGCTAGATTTTAAAAACAAATGGTTTCAAGTTTAAAATCAAACCAGTAACCTTCTGTTTGAAAATGATTTAGCAGCTGAAGAGCACATGCAACTGAATGATGAAATGGTTTAAATCCAGGTCACGACTGTCACTCTTCAACTTTCCTCTCTGTCTCACATTTATCTTTTATGTCTGTTGCATAATATAAACAAACATGTTACGCCAAAAAAATTGTAATCAATTGACATACAAAGTTCTAGCTAATACTCAGCTAAGAATTGGCTGGAAGTGGCGGAAGGAATAACTGAAGTCTGTAACCACACAAGCAGCTCATTACAGAAGAAGGCTGGGTGGATATGAAAAACTGCAATAACCTTAGGCCATGTCCACACGCACCAAAACAATCTTTTTTTTCCCTTGGAATCGTTTCAAGAATATTTGAGTTCAAACGGATCCATTGAAAACAACTCAACACGTTGTAGTTCATATTCCAGGCCTATAGGTGGTGCTTGAAATTCACCAAAAATGGAGAAAAAGAGACGGAACATGCACAAAAAGCTTGCGCAATGTATACAGACAGAAGTAGGAGAAACCGAACACAACAAGAAGAAGACAAAAATGGCTAGTTGTTTGTCCATAATCCTTTTTTGCGCAGCGTAGTGGCAGAGCAGCATAATATTTTGCTCTAGTAACCCTGATAGGCTCTTCTGAGCACAAACACAAGCAGCAGTCCGCCGTTGTTGTTATTGTTGTGAGACATCGCGGGGTTAAGAGGTCAAAGGCTAGAGGTCGAGGGGTGGGGCGATGCCATCATCGATACGCAAATTATGCAGATTCGCTGTCCACACGAGAACGCTAGGGCAGCGTTTTCGGATTTTTCCACCCTGAGACCGGGTTTAAAAAAAACGCGTTTACAGGCGCTGTGTTTACAGGATCCATGTGGACGGTTGGCCAAAACGATGCAAAACATGTGCGTTTACACACAGAAGAGTTTCCACGTGGATGGCCCCTTAATATACCAAACGTGTGGCCTGGTGGTGGTGCAAATGATTTATAGGAAGTGTCACAGTTACGGTGTCAGCAGGCAAGCGATGAATTCTGGTGGCTGCTTCAAGCAAGTCGCTGCTCACTGCACGTTTGCATAATATTGACTGTCAGGCTACTTTAAGCAAATCAGGGGCATCCAGCACAACTTGCAGCCTCTGGAAACTCTTGAGAAACTTTTAAAACTAACTGCTTTCAAGTAAACATTCTTACAGATTTATCAACTGCATGGCTTGATTCACATTTCGGTGAACTATTTTTCTAATATAAGACAAAGTTTCCAAGCAAACCACTATGTTGGGCTGATTTTAAATCACAGAGCAGACAGCAAAAGAGCAGTGTTTATCCTGTAAGATGCAGCCAAGAGATATCTTGGTTGTGTTAGCATGTTGCCAAGCTAGGGTCACTAGCTGATGTTGAACATGTAACATTTAGAATGTTAGCCTGCTAACGTGTAAATCCAGGGCCCCAGGAGGAGTGCCAGGCTCTGAAGCCAGCTTCCATAGGAATGAATGGGGCTCTGTCTCCAAGGCTGTGTCCAGTAGTAATAAGTCCATCTGTCGCATGTAAGTGTACACACTAATGCCAAGTTTGTTAAGTGCATCATAGTAAAGCTAAGCCTGCTGTTTTGTGAGCTTTCCTTTAAAACAGGATTTAGGAGTATTGAGAGAGGTATCCTACTAGGTTTTCAAAGAACTGGTGTTAATGTTAACCTTTAAACTGTACTTATACCTAACTGAATGAAAGAACAGTGATAGTACAGAGCCTCACATTACAATCACAACTTTTAATTGAACTGACAAACACATACTTCATAACACTAACATTAAATATGTTTTACCTCCACTGAGTTCTGGGCTTCACTCATCTTGGTAACTGTGGTCTGAAACTCTCCTATGAAGTCGTGGCCTCCATCATTATCATAGTCGTAACACAGGACCTGTCATTGTGTGGAAAATGTCCCATTATAACATGATCTTATCCATGACATGGTTAGCATGTGCAGTTTCTGTTTTCAGACTCAAACAACCAGCTGTTCTCTTTACATTTCTCTTTACTTGTCACACTTGCACATTTGATAATTTTCAGATTCAAATGACTAATTGACTGTAATCTTTTACAAAAACAGTTTTCTTTTTCATTTTTTATCAACGGTCACAATTTTTGGACTTGGAACACAGTGTTGCGAGACCGCGCTTTTTGATTACAGCACAGCATTGAAAAAATGTGACCAAATGACTTTGATGCAATACTATCCAGAGCACAAACTTGCTGTCTTTCCAATATCAATCTGTCTATTGCTAACACTAAATAATGTACAAATTCAAATAACATACCATATGTGAAACTTCTGAAACTCTTAGCACTGACCTTGATGTTTCTGTCCACATCTCCATTGCAGAGAGAAATCAGTGGCACAGTGAAGGATTTCCACGATGGATCCAAAGTGTTCTTTATGACCTGAAGTCACAGACACAGAAATAGGCACAGCAGCAGATATATAATCCAGTTGTAGCTACAGTAGAATTATCTACACTTGGGGCTGTAATCGGTTTCATCCAGGCTACACTTACTGTTAAATTTACACCGTATGACCTGGTGCTGCTGCTGATGACAGCTCATGGTTGATGATAATGACAGTTAGTTGAAGGTGCTTTTAATCCCTGCCGATGACTCACCTCTGTCCTGTGCACCAGCATCCATTTGCCGTCTTCACCCTGTTTGTGAAACTCCAGGTACGGGTCTGACTTCCCAAAAAAGTCCTGCACACAACAAGAGACAGCTTGTTCTGAAGTCCTTCGAGGATGGAACTTGTTTTATTCTCATTCCCCCTCTTCTCAAACAAACTGCAAAAGGTGTATCACTTTACCATACTTAAATTAAACTGCAGTGACCAAGAAAAGACACATCACATTGCATCGGAGGTCTTTAGTTTGTTTATTTAACACATATATTAAAAGATACCCTGAGCTCCCACAGTCACTGTGCTTTGGATGTTTCACAGTTGTTTAACCAGAGGGTGCGCAGCAGGCACACATCAGCATTAGTTCAAATCACAATTCAAGCCGTGCTGTTTCTGACCCTGCTTCATTCTCTCCTTGAAGAAGATAGCAGCTGATACAGCAAAGCATTGGTCATAAAAATCATAAATCTGGGATGATTTTCATTTCTAACTATTGCTGTTCGAGGCAGCCTATTAGTTGGTGGACAAAGGTGAACAGTGTGAAAACAGACACTTTAAATATTGTCTGTGTGGGCATTGCTTGTGTGTCATGAAGCAGTATGTGATGCTCTAATGCATTTTGAGCGTGCATGCTTGCATTTGAATCCAGAATGTGTGTGTCTCTGTGTTTGTATACTTGTGTGTATGCATGTGTGTGTGTATGTGTGTGTGTGTGTGTGTGTGTGGGTCTAACTGCCTACCTTCTTATCCAGTTTTCGCCCACTCAAGGTCAAAGTGATGATTCTGTTGTCAGACAGCTCCTGAGCTGTTATCTAAAAAAAATTACAACACAACATTAACTGCTACAAAAAGACAAAAGCAGCAAGTAAGGCAGCCGCAACCAGAGACATGAGTAAAACTAACAGCCTCAGTAACATCTTCACTGTCATTATCAGCATCAACAATAGTAAACATTATACTAACAGCAACTGCATCCACTTGGCCAACCACTGCAACCTGATGATATGGTACAGAATGTGTGCATGTGTGTGTAAAGAGTAAAGACAGAAAGTATAGTACTTTTAAAAGGCAGTACTGATTCTTACCATGATGGATCCTTTGCCAGCTGGCTTTCCATTGGCTAAGATCAACGGTCTGTGAAGTTTCTTATTAGACACAATCTAATGGACAATTTAAGAGGGACACACAGGACAGGAATCGTTTCAGAATCTGAGACAAACACAAAACTAAATAAATACAGATTTGAACCACTGAACATCTAGTGCCGGTCTCTTCCACTCTAAAATACAGTTTGAACCCCATTCACCTGAATAAGTTCATTCTAGTTTAATCTGAGTAGTTTGCACGCTAACTTGTGCTTTTCACAGAGTTCTCTGACTGTTATTTTGTCTTCCTTACTACACTAAAAGTGGGCATGTGTGTGTATAGCTTGTCATCGGCAGCTTTTTCATTAAAGCATTAAACGTACACTTGCATGGCCATTTTACTTTTTATGAGCGCTCTCTTTTTCAGGAACACCCTGATCACTTTCACACAGTTATCCATTCACACCTGAAAGCTGCTCAGTGTCAGATCTAACAGCCACTGGAGCTTTGGGGTTAAGGTGCCTTGTTTAAGGGCACCTCGGTAGTGGTAATGGGCAAAATGGCAAGCCCTGCCAATCCAGGGATAGGATTAGGGTCAGACTACCACTGCCCCACAAAAATATGACCTCAGCAACTTGAACGTGCCAGGTGTGTGGCTGAGATACAAAATGAGGTTAGGTAAAATTGCAGACCATCTGTCAATGGGATCACACCTGCTGCAACGTGAATACTGCAATGTAACAGATGACATTATTAGAGAAGTTTGGTTAAACAAGTTAACTATACCAAGTTTAATGTTGTACATTCCTTGTTCTCATGTGATCTTGTCACTAGATGGTCTGTATTAACATGTTAATGAGCATCATGCCTGATATGTCTTTAGTCTCCTTGTCACAAGTATTTTTTTTGGCCTTTATATGGCTTTATTGACAGAACAGCTGAAGAGACGACAGGAAACAGGAAGAGAGAGTGGGGGAGTGACACGAAGAAAAGGGTCCCTGGCCGGGACTCGAACCTGGGGCTTCGGCAGTGAGGACAAAGCCTCTGTACATGGGACACCCGCCTACCAAGTGAGCTAATCGGCGCCCCATCCTTGTCACACTTTAACAGAATTCCCCATCACCTCTTCACCTGAACAATTCATCATGTCATATATGACATCAGTGTAATCATGGACATCAAAACATCACGTTTTTCTGTGTTATCATGTTTGGTCCAGGAGATATGATGCAGAACAAATAGTTCAGTTATGGCAAAAGGTAAAATGGCCACAATGGTCACCATGTGGCATTTTTTGATGGCTCCATCTGTGAAAATGTTCAGGGTCCCAAACTGTACTAGTGTACCAAGTGTCATGCTTTTATGAAATAGTAAATGAAGGAGAAGAGGAGAAATCGTTCCATACCACTCCCAGTGTGCAAATGAATTCTCCCAGGAAGTCATGTTCGTAGAGCTGCGTGGCACACTTGTCTTCATCAAACATGGCAAAGCGGAGCTTCTGGATCTCCTCAAAGTGGTAGTCCACCTGGAACTTCACTCCAAACACTGGGTTCAAGTTGTTCACTGCTGTTTCAGTGCGGCCAAGCTAAAAGACAAAAAAAGAGAGACTTTTAAAACAAAAAAATGATTTATATGCATGTCAAGTGGACTGCAGTGTGATTTACTAAAAAGAAACTCTACAGTGATCACAAATAGTTTTTTTCAGTTTAAACTTTAAACATTAACCTGCTCAGGGACTGTGAATAAGAATGAACCATTTAACTCAGAGATGCTCATTGTGTGGCTCATGAGCCGCATGCACAAGCTTTAATTGGTGGCTCGTATGGTAGCTTATAACAATATGGTAACACAGCCAATACATTTTTTCAAATGTGCTACATAAATATACAGTGAACACTGCACTAAAACAACGCAAACATCTTCATTATACTTCTCCTTTCACCTTAATTAATGGTGCTTCCTAAAGGGGGCACTGTGAAACCTGGCAATGAGCCTGCTTATGGCATTGTTTACACTGGACCGCAGTGCACGCTTGCAGCCACGATACGTTAGCTCTGCTAGCCAGCATGAGATGCAGACACAAATTTGATCAATTTCTATAAAAAAAAAGGGCAAAAACCAGTACAAAAACCAGACGGACAGACACACAGCACTGTAATGAATAATGAGGAAAAAGAGTCTGAGGAAGCAGCAAATGAAAATCAACATGAAGAAAGTCAAGGACATGCATCCTAGCTTCCACTCTTAATTGAAAATGTATTGGCTGTGTTGTTTCTTTTTCTGTGGGATGTCCAATTTAAACGTCGAAATTCATTGCACACATTTGCAAAGGTGACTTGGTATGTTGTGGTAAAAGTGGCTCTCCCCTTGATTTTGCTCTGCCAATGAGGCTCTTGTGAAAAAAATAGTGAGGATTTAACTAAATAAAAGAGCTGTATACATATACATGTAAACTGTACATCTTATCCTGATTGTGATCATATTCAAGATATTGTGTTTACACGGAAAACCCCAATTTACCATTATGCCAACAGGTAGGTGTCTGATTGTGTCAGTGAAGCTTGTCTCTGACTCCTCCACATGCAGCCTCTCTAATTCCTGTACCGACTCAAATGAAAATGATAATGAGGCCACTTCAGTCTCTGGCGGCCTTCACATCACTGCATTTACCACTTTGCTGGATTGAGTTTCTCCACAACAGTAACGAAATACAAGAGCAAAAGCAATAACATGTTAAAAATAAAAAAATATTTTGTATTTATTTAAGGACAAATGCATGAGGAATGTATGAAAAGTGTGAAGAAATCAGGGTATGATAAATACAAATTAGTGGGCGTATATGAGGAAATATTTTGGTATTCGTATTACCCTAACAACATGAAACTTACAGCTCCTATTAGGCTAGCAGATGTGTTTTAACAGTTTGTACAAATATATTTTTACAAATAAAAGTTTACAATTTTCATGAGCACAGTGAGCACTGTAGGTCTCTACCCTGGCCTGAGAAACAAGACTCAGGCATGCTTGTGGCTCTGTGAGGCCAGTACTTGTACTGCTGTGGTTTGAGCTAAATGCTAATGTCTGCATGCTTACATGTTAACAAAGACAACAACAAAAAAAATCAGGTACAGTTTTTTGCCATGTAATTACAAATTATCACATCATTCTTTCATTCTGAGGAGGACATAAACATATGTCCCAGACTTTCTGATCGATCAATCTAGCGAGTTTGAGGCATTTCACTAAGCAGTGCGAGGGTGGCACAGTGGTTGGCACTACTCCTTCACATCAAGAAGGGATTAATTCTCTGCTGGGGCAGAGAATTCCTGTGTGGAGTCTGCATGTCCTCCCTGTGCTTGCCTGAGTTTCCTCTGGGTGCTCTGGTTTTCCATTGTCCGTCTTTTATGCTGGACAGGTAAAGTTCAGCAGTTTCAAAGAGCAGCCTGCTACTGTCTGAAACAGGGTATGGTGAGAGTGCACTAGCAAGACTGACCCAAATGTAAAGCAAAGAGCTAAAAAAGACTAATAGGCTTAGTAAAGTTGCAGAGTTGTCTTCCTTAGATTTAAGCACTGTGACCCCTCACACAAGAGTAATTTGGTTCAGTGTTGAGTTCAGTGCTACTTTTCCCAGGTCAGTCCAGTTCTGCGGTATTACAGTGATAAGCTCTCATCACCCCCCAAAACATAGCCCCGACAGCACACAGACAGTTCAGAGTGTGTGGGCGTCTGTTAGAGCACTGTGAGAGTCATGTTATTTGCTCTGGGTCCCTTAAAACCAGGTGGTTGGATGACTAATACTCACTTGCAGTGCTACTCTCCAGAGTGACTCACCCAGAGTACACTGCATAGTGTGTTTATCCACCATTAGATGAAGTCACTATATGCCACTTTTGAATTGGAGTGAAAATAAAAGGCATTTTTGAATGGTCATTGGACGGTTACATTGGAGATGGTTGCCATGAAAAGTCAACACCCTAGCACTGAATTACATCTCTCCTGCTAATTCACAGGCACAAAAACAAAGCACTTTACTTTGATGCCATATTTTATCACTGGGGTAACAAAATGTGGTTTGGCTCTTCAGTGTTTGGACTTAAGTGTTACTAAATTATGTGAGCTGATTTAAACTAGTTCCCACAAGACTTAAGGGCAATCAGGTGTGAAAGATCTTGAAAATTATAGCATGGATTGCCATGAAATTATGTCATCTAGTGCACTCATCAGGTCATAATTTCACTTTGTAAATAGCATCTGCCTTTATATGTGCCAAGGGACAAGGGGAATGTATGCTCGGTATAAAAATATGTGCATTTCTATAGCTGTTGTTAAACAACCATCTGCCTTGTTTCAATTGTCCAAAACTTTGGGTTAAGACCAATTGTCGGCAAAACGATTGCCATTCCCCTTACTGCAGACCTTTTGTGTTTTTAGCTTATTTTTAATTGTTAGCTAACACACCTGGTGTTGCAGAGTTAGATGAGTTAGATTGTCCAATCAGAAGTTGGTGTTCTTTCTTATTTTATCATTCATTTCTATGTTCTTTGATTGTACAGCTAGACTCCATGCACCTTGGTCAGAGCAGAAAATACAAATAACTGTGTTCTGATTCAGTCCCAAGGCAGCTAAAAATCCTGACTGTTTGACATGTGTGAGTGTTTTCACTTTGAGTATAGTGTCAAATAACTGTAAATCAAAAATAACCTTTTACGGCTTGTGATGAATACTTTTATCCAACATATCTGATAGTCAGCTCTGTTATTACTAAAGACCTGAGAAAAGACCTGAGCTGCAGACATGTTTCAGAGAGAAAAGCGTTTTGCTTTTGGCTTGCTAACAGTGCTTACAACACTTATCCACCTGTCTGGCACATGGGAACAGAGCAGAGACGAATGGCTGCACTTTGTAGCTTAAAAACTGATATTACTCGGGCATCACGGCAGCCCGTCAGGCTGAAGTGCATGTCTCATATTTGTGTGCCAGTGGATTTGAGCCTGGCTGATTGTCTCTGGAAATGGATCAGACCCTGTGGCACAATCCTCTTTTTGCCTTTGTGTTTTTTATAGATCTGAAACATGCATTTTCCTCTGAGATACAAATAGTGCCATTACAACAATATCAACAGCTGGATGCAATAGATTACTACAGGGCACTAACAACAAAATGTCTTGACTGTAGTCAAACTCAATGTTTAAACACAAAAGCTGCTTAGCCTCTTGGTGTGTGTTCTACCATCTCCCTTATGAGCGCAACATTTCTCATTGTGTATAGGTGTTTGTTGATTGTCAGTTATTTTTTGGTTGGCTGGTGCTATCTGGAGAGTTGTGTGACGACTCAGGGCTTCGAACATGACTGCTTAAAATCTTAAACTTGCTTTTCAAGTACAGAAGTGATTCTCAGAGTTCTAATCTTCACTGGCTATGGCGAAAATGTGTGTGGTTAAAATATGCACTTTGGGATTCAAACAAATTGTTAATTACCAGTGTGAACATAATGAGGTTGGGTAAACCGTAGTTTGTGTGTTTTTTTTCTGGCGCTCAACAGACAGGTAGAGAATAGACTAACCACAGTGCAAGAGGGGTGGAATCAATGAGACAAGCCCAGTGGTTTCAGAGACTCAGACGGCTGTTGTTAAAAAGGAATTACTCACAAATATGCAGCACCAAAAAAAACATGTATTTTTGCCCTCTTTTTTACACACAAATTCGACCCGTTATGAAAAAAAATGATATTGTTTTACCACAAATGGTGCAAAGTCTTTTATTGATTATAACCACTTTTCACGCCCAATTGGGCGAAAGTGATATTTGTAGATTATACACAGCCAACATGCCTTTATTCTGCCTCACTCTGTGTGTAAGACACAAAAGCAGAACTGGGGGGCACTGATGTTCTGTGTACAACAGAGGTAGTAACAGAACAACGTGTTGTGAAAAAGAGTGAATCAGTGAGTACCTAGAATGGACTATTTGGCAATATGATATGCGTGCGACCGACAAGCAGCAGCAGATTTTAAAATCAGGTAACAGCAGCTAGCATCAAAGAGTGACTTCACCTCAAAATGTCTGCAAACTGGGGAAACAAAAAGGTCCAAGAGCTGCTTACCCTCCAAGCAAAATGCATATGCCAGCTAACGTGACTCTGGTTTTCACCCAGGTCCATTACATGCTTTCTTTCTATCCTGCATTGTTTTAAACCAACTCCTGATAAGTCTCAGTCACTGTTCCACTATGATCACTTGCTAGTCTTTAACTTTTTCGGCTATCAACAGTATGTACGGTATGTAGTGTACAGTGAATTTATGGTATCTGATCCCTGGGCGTGTCTCCAAATAGTGTTTTTTTTTCCTGAGCACCAGTGTCTTTTTTAGGGCCCTGTTGTTTTTGTAGTAACGATTTTTTGTCCCAAATGATCGCATTTTTCACTGCCTGAACATACACCAAAACTCACCAAACTTGAAATGTAAGTCACACTTGCCGAAAATGTTTTATAATCCATTTTATAATCCATTTAATAATTCCATCCTAAATTTCCACCACAAGGTGGCGCTATAATCGAGGGCGGCGATTTCACCAATTTTCACCAAACTTTGTACACAGCATCTGTGGACACTCCTGACAAAAAGTCATTCAAAGAATTTTGATATTCCAAACAATACTCAAGTTATTAAATAACAACTTCCTGTACATTTTGCTCAAAACACGAAGTGTTGCATATGTCCACATTGGTCTGTCTCAATGACATGAAACTCAGACTACTTCCCCATGAGCCATTAAGGCTCTCTGCAAAATTTTGCCTGATGACCACTAGGTGGCGCTCTTTAAATTGAAGTATTTTACATCTCAACATTGGTTGGTTGGATTAAGACAAAACTTGGTACAGCTTTTGCCAATGTCCTCCTGAGGACAGCTGACAAAACTGTTACCAATCCACCACTAGATGGTGCTCTGGTGGCAGTCTGATTAAATATTTGGAACAGTGCCTACACCATAACTATTATGTCAATGAAATTCATAGGCATGGTATAGACTGGCCCTGTAACTCACACACCAAAAATGACTAACAGGTGGTGTCAAATAACTCCAACATAATATGGCCCACATTTTTAAATCTACATGTTCCCTAAATTCAGCTGAATTGTGTGATGTAGGCAACACCAACTGTCGCAGTAAATTTCCATTCGCAAAATTGCCAAAAATGAAAAACTTTTTCAACTTTTTCCAACTCCTTCTAGTCCATGTGACCGATTTGCACCAATCTTTGCAAGTAGTTTCTGTGGAAAAAAACTTATCAAAAGGTTTCACCTACATCACACCTGGCCGTGGTGGTGCAGTCTACACGGCACACCCCAACGGCAGCATGATCCGACACGCGTGGACTGTGAGGGCTCATTCATTGCTGCTTGCAGCTTTAATTTCAATTGTTTCATTGTTTCTTGCTCAATGAGGAGCAAGCATATGCACTGGCATGCAGCCCTCTAGAGAAATAACACTGGGCCCAGCGTCTTTTTTCAGAGCACTCTGCCTTAATTGTGCAGCTGCTCCAAGCTTGTCAAGTTGAAAATTACTCAACTTTTTAGAAAGGTGCTGGCATCACAGTGGATTTTTTTCGGGCATCCAAGCATACATTCAGGTCTTGTCACCCACCGCCCTGGTAATCCAGAAAATTGAGGAAAAGCTTGTTTTGGGTGTGCATGTCTATCCTGAGTTTTATCAGATGGTAACTATTGTAAATCTTTTTTGTCTCAAGCGAGTGCACAGCAGTGCTTTTCTGCCTGATAAAAACACTATATGAACAGAAGCCCTCAGACGCTCCGCAAAACTGAGTGAACATTATCTTTTGGTTAGTCACTATGATATTCAACTTTAACACCATACACATGGATTCAATCCATTAGTTTTTTTTTAGATTTATTAACCTCAATAATCCAGGGTTTACCCTTATTCAGATATTTGAAATAATCTGTTAAATCACTGAACCAAAAAGTAACCTAACAAAGGAGACAAACACTGTTCTGATGAGGTTTCATTCAGCTAATTTTTCTCAGATGCTCCATCCAAAAGTTGTATAATAAAACAAAAATTTAATTGAAAACATGGTTCATTATCACAAAAAAGTATCCTGCAAATGACGTCCCAAGGCTACATGAGACTTCCCCAACAGAAGCACACTGCTGAAGATGTGATTTTATACCCCACTGATTCTGGCATCACACTGAATGTGACTTCTCACTTGCAGTGTTACAGGAATCTGCGTCCATAACACGTGTTGAGATTAGTATGAGGATTTGGAGTTAGTTGAGTTAGTAGTCAGCTAACAGGTGCCACATCATTTACACGGTAGAGATATATATTTCCTCTTTAACACCTGTTTTGACTTCTATTACATTTTCCATCACGGTTTCCTCCATTATTGCTTTCCTATCTGTCGCTGAATCATGTTGTCACCTTTGTCCCTCTGGTCTTTTTTAATTGCCCCTCGTCCTCTTTAACCCTCCACCCTTTTCATCTACTTCTCTCACATCTCCTTGCTCTCACACTCTTACCCCTTTCTTACTCTCTCAAACCCTTTTTCCTCCGATGAACCCAGCTGTTACTCACACCTCCATCTCACAAGGCAGACGGACAGACAGTAAAACAGAGTGAGACACAGAGCGCAAGGCTGGTGAAAGAAACCATAAAGGCAATCAGAGGAGAGAAAACAAAGCCAACAGGAGGGGATCAGAGAAAGTGAGAAAGCCAGGGTGTGAGAGAAACAGCGAACTGTGGATAATATCTGAGAAAAGGTTTGGTCCTCATTTCGCCTCCTCCATCGTTTCCTCACTCCAGGAGCACTAAGCTTTTGTTTCCCTTCCTGTTGCCATAGTAACGGTTAGCAATTTCACATCAGAGCCACATGCCCTGCTGACCGACAGCTAGCTACAACCCGAGGCACTCGCCCACACACACGCACAGGCACGCATGCACACTTGTACACCATAGCCAGCTTGCCCTGTTGACCAGCTGTTCGCTACAAAAAAGCCTTGAGGCAGCTGCCTACACACACCAAAACTTCATCACCATGTTCCTCTTGAGCATCTCCTGCTTTCTTTTTCTACACCATGAAGATACTGTACATCATACATTTACATTGCAATAGCTTATAGAATTACAGTGAGGCAACAGGCTTTGCAAACAAGAACACAGAGTACAATGTGGCTGGACTAAACTTTTTATATGTCTATATATATATATATATATATATATATGCATAAAATCTATAGTCAAATATATTCTACAATTAATCATTTGTGATTGTGCTCATTTATTTCAGTTCATAACAAATCCCTACTTCAATCTTTCAATCTTATCTATTCCAGTTGTGTGCTGTCTGGGAGGGGAGCCTGTCCCACCACACAGTGCGCTACAGGTGGATTCAACTCCTGAGAGGTTGTTATATTCTTTTTATGATTATATTGCCCTCCCTGTGTCATTCAGACAACAAGCTACAATAGCCTCCTCAATTTTGGAATCTCTGCTTCCCTTAGAGGTCAACACTGCCAAGGTGGCTTGTTATTAATCAACGGCCTGATTTTGCATATCAAAGTTCACCAAAGTTGAACTCTACACAGAGCATTTGCACTGATTAATTTAGCCTCCTTGAGCAGACCAAATAATTACAGTGTTTCCAGTGGAACTAATTGACCTTGCCATTAAATCTGACTGTTTTAAATCCTGGTGTGAATAGGCCGTCGACTTGCATGTCTCTGGACTGAGGCAGCAAACACATGGGTCAAGTCTAAGCAAACAAGAAAACAAGCTAAATCTGCAGACCTCCAAGCTAACAGCTATCCAGGAAATCTGACTACAAAAGCTTCTTGCTTTCAGTCAACGCAAAGCAAAGACTATCTTCCCACAATAATGAAACCACAACGTTACAAGCTTTTTATTCTTTACTTCCAAACAATAGACTGTACACTTTAAAGTCTAAGTGTCTTCAAATTTCCCAACCACCCAGGATTTTCACTTTCAGCAAGTCTTTTCTGCTGTCCCTGCTTATAAAACCGTGGTCTATGACTTCTCAGCCTGCTTTTACTCTGGTTTTTAATTTTTATTTTTTCAGTCAGAGTATAGAAGTGATGCTATAATGGCAGTGCCTGAAATTTAGTTTTTTTTTCAGCCCAATGTTGTCGTAGATAGTTGAAAATTCACAACATATATACTGAGACAGTATATCTGCAATACAATATTGTATTCCTATTTATCAGGCTGGCTCTTATGTCATTGTTATCAATAACAAAAAAAGGCTTTCTTGAGGAAACGTATATTATTATCTTGGCAGCCCTCAAATGCGGCAAATCTACAGAGCCTGGAAGAACGCTCACAAATGTTTCAACATCCTACTGGGCTCAGCACGCCGGGTTCGTGCCAGATGGTCAAGACATCATGAGTCTGGATCTGGTTCACAACATATAGCACTTATAAAGTAACAGACAACAGACAAAATCCTCTAGTCTTTGCTGTGCAGGAAGAGCATGGTGGACCTGACCTTGAAAGCACTTATTCAGATCTTCCATCCTCCATTCAATCTTTTTATTTCTGCCTCCCATTTATCCTCGTCTTTCCGCCTCCCGGAGTTGAAACGCACAGCATGGAGAAGCACCAGAAATGAGTCTCACTCCTTATGATCCGAACACGAATATATTATCTCCTCCTCAGCCTTTTCTCCCCAATCTGACATTTTCATCCTGCTGATTTCTCTCCACTTTCCACCTGTTTTATGTCGACAAAACACTCCTCTTCTTCACTCCTACACCTTTCTTTAATATCTCCACCTCTGTCTTTCTCCATCTAGCAGTTTTTCTTGTATCATCCCTCCATCCTTACCTCAACCCAGTTTCCATCCACTTCATGGAAGAGAACGCAGAACGGGTCTGACTTGGAGGCTACATCTCGGTCCAGCAGGCTGGTTGCGGTGACAGACAGCTCCACCCGAGTGACGCAGTGCTGAGGTCCGACACTGCGCGTCTGGCCCTCATTGGCCGAGCCTAGAGTGTAGGCCATGGTCTGAGGTCACAGCTGGTCACCTGGAGGAAAGAAACATGGGAAAAGTTTGAATAAAAAATAGTTTCAGCGAAGCCCACACGCGGTTGACCATAAGTGCCCCTTCATATTATAAAATAGTAATTACACACTTTGAACTTCTGGACACCTTCTTTAAACTGATGGAGGCTGAAACCTGAGCATGGAACAGACAACAAGATAGTTTTGAAAATTAATACAATAACTAGCCAGGATGAATAGGGGCTCATTACTGTGAATATGATCCATTAAAACAAAGGTCTAGAGCCATGCCGGCAGCTTTGTGAGGCTGTACTTGTACACTGGTGCTTTGAGCTACTTTATATGCTGCAGATTAGGGTTGCAATTAACAATTATTTTATTATCAATTAACCTTCAAATGATTTTCCCACGTAAATGTTTTGTCTGCAAAGCATCAGAATAGTGAAAAGAAAAATGTCAGTCCCAGGGTACACTGTGTAATGTTTTGTTTTGTCCGACTGACAGTCTGAACACTAAATTACATATACTCTTATGTTAGATCAAGATCAACACTTGTGCTTATCATAGGTTTTAAGATTTTAAAGATTGGCCCCCTTTCTTCATATGCCTCACAGTGGTTTGGTCCACTGTACCAGCCCTCTTCTACACACACTTTAGTGCAGGTAGGTGTGAGTGTCTGTGGAGCAGTCTGTCTGAGAGTGTGTGGGTGGAGGTGGCTGCCCTCTAGTAAGTAGCTACTTTGAAAAAGTAACCTTAAACGAAAATGTGTCTGACATTTTTATTTTCTTCTACTAACTTACAGGTACAACCATACTTTTTTTTTATTATTTCAGACCATTAACCCAGGATTGAATCTGTGCATTGACGCAGCCACAATATGGTAAGTGTTCAGCTACAAAACCTTTAACATGCTAGTACAGCTTTAATAGTAGTCATCAGTAATTGTTCTTTAATACCACAGTACTTTTGATTGCACCTATGGTGTCCCTTCAGGAACTGCTCTTATTGTGAAATAACATAGTCTCCCTTGACGGTAAAAGATGAACTTACTAACTGTTCCAGCTCTATAATGAACTTTTCTAAAATTGTCAATCATAAAAATGTTACTCAGTTCAAGCCAAGGGGAACATGCGTGTCTGGAATAAATTCCTGTGGTCAAGACGTTTCACACAAATAAAACAATATCAACCCATACTATAATATAAACATACATAAGAGAAAATAATGTTCAAGGAAAGATCAGGTAATCATAAAAAGTCAATTCAATTCAATTCAATTCAAAATACTTTATTTGTCCCCAACAGTGTTGTTACTGCCACTTGGGCCTCTCATCCATATTCTGCATTACTGTGCTTATTTCTGTTCTCGTATCTTGTAGGCCTGGTCCCCTGTGTTCCTGGATGGGATGTGCCAGTGCATAGGTCGTCTAACAGCTGACGACATAAAGTGGGACTGGACTTTGAGAGGAGCGGCAGGAGCTTTGCTTTGTCTTTTGTTTTGTTTGATGTTTGAGATTATTTTGAAATATATATGCTTTTCCATGGAATTAAACCCTAGACATAAAAGTATGCAAAGTATCTCCTGCTGTTTCTTTGTTACTTTGAGATGGTAACTATAAATGTCTGTACCCAAAGAACTCCCACTGAATCCAGGTGGTAAAAGATGACAAGTCATGGAATCTCCAAAATCAATAGAATTTATACTACATAATAAAATACACAAATTATAACCTGTGGTCAGGGAGTCTTCTTGATAACAGGTGAACATAAGTCCCAAGTATCTGCCAACCACTTATTAAATGTACAATGAATGAATGAATGAATCACTATAATTCAAAGAGTAAAACATTCTCTGTGAAATGAACTGTAGGGTGTTGTTACACATGCTGATGGCTGGGATCCAGCATAACACACAGTTTATTGTTAGGGGCCTTGCGTAACTCTTTACAGAAACAAGTGTGTATTACACTGACAGCCGACACCAAATCATAAATTACTAGAAACATAACTACAGAGAAAATAAGATGCTAGCAACACACTGGGTGACTGTGCCTGGTGCCTGGCAGGGTGCACATTTCCCCTACAGAAATAAGTGGTTTGCAGAGTTCCACAAAACAGTAAGGAATGTGTAGAATCTATGCAACACTTTATTATCAACGTTGATATATGTGTAACAAAAAAGGATGGAAAACTCCACAAGTAAGTACTTGCCAGTAATCAATAAATCACAAATGTGGTTTTACAGCCCTTAAAAGTTCAGTTTTATTAGATTAATTTTTGGATATAGATACCCACTGAGGACAAATTAAACACACACACATACACACGCACACAAAATTTGAGGCCTTGACAATGTCTGATGACCCTTGCATGGGGCAAGGCTGTCTTCTGGCAGGCCCAGCAGTATCCAGTATGAAATTATACAAAGACACACACACAGTGAACCAAGCCCGGACTAAAGCCACCTCACTACCACCAAAACAGAGAAGCCTCAGGCTAAAAGTGTAAAAAGTCCAAGACAAAAACGCACACACTTATATCTTGAAAATCTTTTTGAGTCTGATTAAACCAACATGTCAGAACAACCTGTTAAAATGTTGTCAACAGTAACAGCTTTTCTCTCATTTCAGATCATTTCCGGGAGGCTTTAAGGACAACTACAGAACAGCACAGAACCTTGTGTCCGTAAAGGTGGTTTTGTTCTCAGAGCAGCAAAGCTAAAAGGATGCTGTCTGTTGCTAAGATACTAAGGTGTCATAACCAGTGTGCTCCTCCCGTTCTGCTCCTGTGATGTCACACTGGTAGTGGTGATGTACTGAAAATACCAGTGTAATATTTTCATTCATTTACTCAGTCATTCAGAGTGATGATGGAAAGCTTGTTTTGACTACCTCAGACAGTTTTACTCAACCATTCATTGTTCACAGACGATGGAGGGGCGACATACAAAAAGATTACAAGGTGAGCTGCTGGAAACAAAACTTGCACAACTCATGCATGCCGTTAAAATGCATTACTGTAAAAGCAGGATATTCTGCAAAATGCACTGATCACTGCCAAGAATCATTATCAGAGCTGGTATCAGGAGAGAAAGACTCCTCTGCTCAAGTGGTCCATGCCTTATTTCTTTCTGGTAAAGCATAACATTTCTTCGCCCATGTGTTGGTTCGATCAGGTAGACACACACACAGGGGATGTGACCCAACTCTCAATTCTGCAGGATGAAAAACACCAGTTTAATGCTTTAATCCAATTAAGCTGCTGATGCCATAACCTGCTCTACCGTCTCAGCTGGAAATGATTTATTGCAGCTGCAACAACCTGAGCCATATGCTGTTCAGTCCATATCAGTTTGCTTTAAGTGTGACATTACATAAAAGAACATGTGCACTTTGTGTAGGAGAGTGAAGCAGCACTACACTGTGTGTTTGAGTGCACGTGGACTATGGATCATGGTTATACAGCCTTGTTGGGGCTCTGCTTGAACTGATGTTCACACCCAGTCTCACATTGTACATCCACACCTGAGTCACCTCTGTGCAAGAGGGCAGAGCAGAAAAAAGCCTGACACACACACATACACACGCACACGCGCACACACACACACACACACTCACACACACACACACACACACACACACACACACACAGGGGGGTGGGGGGAGGCCAGGTTACGAACAAAGCAGCAGGGATGCTGTTTCCCACTTGTTTAAAGCAGAGGGAGCTCTGCACAGACATGAAGTCCAATTACATGTCCTGTCTGCCTTATTTGTGTCCAAGTGTCCACTAGGAACTACTGAGTGTACAGCAACTCTCTTCCACAGACAAACGCACTTGTGTGTCGCGTGTGTGTCATTTAGTGTTCAGCAAAATGTCACAACCGACCAACATCCTTTATTGTTCTGTATTAAACCTCTAACCAGCAGACTAACCGCACGTCTGTCAACTCTACCGTCATTTAGACAGCTAATTCCTTCAGAAACAGCACACAGCAGCTAAATGCTGCTCCAACTGGATGCTAAACAAACGTTGTCACACTCACCTCACTAAACGACGTCCAACTTCTTCACCGTTTTTCAGTTCAATTTCTTTAACCGCTGCCCACGCCGAGGAGAAATAAAAACACCCCAAACTGTTTGTTTTTTCTTTTTTTTCTACCGAGGAGTGGAGGCTGAAGTTGCTGTTGACATCTTTATCCGGAGTATCCTGAGAGGCGCAACAGTGTGTGAGCGTAAACCATCCTCGGAGCCACCTGGACTCTGCTGTCTCCGCTCAGCGCGGCTGATAGATGGACCCAGTCAAGCTAACGGGGCTAGCTTACGACCGGAAGTGCGGTTGAATTTACGTACAAAATAAAAGCGCGAGCTGTCAAGTCGGTGCAAAGCACTTCCGCCTGAAGCTTATCAATCAATTGAGAGTAAATTCAAAGATATTATTTTTGGACGCTGGTAGACTTGACTCCCACTCACCCGTACTTTTTTGGAGGGTTTTTTTTGTTGTTTGTTTGACGATAAGCATACTTTGAATGACAGCAGCCAGTCTGTGATATCAAACAGAATCCTAAAATCTAAAATGTGTTGCTCCCCTGGCACTCTCTTGTGGTTAATACAGGTATCACCACCCCAATCCGTTAAACACTTTACAGCACACAGTTACGCAGTTGCATTACCGGTGATGGAAGAAGTGTCATGATATTTTACTTGAAGGGGCATTGGGCAGTTTTGGAGGACAAATACAAATTCAGAAATACAGTATTTCAAATATTACTGAGGTAATTATACAAACCCAGAAATATCTATATTTTCTGTAACTGACTAAACAAGCTGTTCTCAGAGGAAAATAAGGACCCCAGAACACTGTTTGAAGCTAAAAAGGTGGCAGGGTCTGCCAAATGTAAACACATTAAAATAAAGCTTGTTTGTTTACTCATTCTTGAAAACAAAGAAAGTTTGTATATCTAGTTTAAAACCCTTTTAAAAAAAAAAGTCTCTTCTTATTAAAGCTGCTCAGCAAAATTGCACAGTGCTCATTTAATTAACATCAAAATCTATCAAAACTATAGGTAACAAAAGCTAAAGTTATATTATATTTTATTATATTATATTATATTATATTATATTATATTATGTGCAATATGTAATATTTGAATTTCAAAAGTCACTTCAAATACAAATACTGCCATTAGCCTGTTAACTTATTACCTTAGTTTGCTTGGAGCGGCATTAAGAGAGTTGGTTAACATGCTCACTAACAATTTATATCCCTGCAACACAGGGGCAGACCATCTGTCGGCCATTGCTGATTATCGGCCGATATTCAGTATTTGCCAATTCAGTATCAGTATCTGTAATTATCCTGTCAGACTGCCAATAAAATAAACACGTGAAATGTGCTACTGTGGCTCTGATGCAGCATCCACTCACACAATGTCCTGCCCACCACATTATCTGATTGGTTGATAGCCTACAAGCATTGAAGAATCTAAATGTGCTAACTAGTGACTAAGTTCATGAGTTAAATTTTGTGGAGAGGAAGTATAAAGTAAAAGAAAATGAAAATACTTTGAGTAAATAGCACTTGGGTTATTTCATCACTGGCTGTTTGAAATTTTTACACAGTTCAATTTTTACTACAAACTACTTCTTTTAGTGTCAGTGGACTATTGCAACATTGAGGTCAGCAGCATTAACAGAGCCTGAGATTCACTCTTGAACCATTATCATGTCTTCAAGGAGCGTCTGCAAATCTTTTATACAGTAAAGGAACACAAACTGCAGTGCTATAGTCTTGACCACAGGAGAGCGCCGGCTGCACACAATGAATGAGAGTCCTGCAACTGTTCTCAGGCACAGCTGTCACTTCAGCTGCTTGTTGGCAGCAGAATGGAATGAGAGAGGGTTATGTGGAGTTACACTGACAGGACGTATATTTAACAGTTATAAGATTATTAATCGCTACTATCAGAGGAAGTGGACAAACAGCTGCTTAGAGCATACATGCACGATAAATGTGATACTTTGTGGGAAAGAAAGAAAGAAAGAAAGAAAGAAAGAAAGAAAGAAAGAAAGAAAGGTTGATCAACCAATTGTTTTAAGTGTAAATAAAGGCCAGAACTCAAGATACTTCTTTTATTTCCAATTGTCAAATGTTAGTGCAAATGTCCACAAGACCCGTCAGCTTCCACACAGATTTAACAGATTTATCAGCAGTTGCCAATAGAAATAAAGACTTCATCATAAGTGTAAGAAAACATGTCTCATAGAACCTGAAATGGCTATCTTGTTTCTAAAAGATGGCCTGTATAAAATTAAATTAAGATTAGGATCTTTAGTCCTACTCAATCAAAATGTCATGTCATGTCATCATCCATAACCGCTTATCCCTTTCCATGGGGTCACGGGGTGTTGCTGCTGGAGCCAATCCCAGCCTTGTCTCAGGGCGAGGGCAGGGTACTCCCTGGATAAGTCGCCAGCTCATCGCAGGGCCCTCACTGATGAGCAATGTGGGGTTCAGTATCTTGCTCAAAGACACTTCGACATGCAGCCCAGCATTGCCCAGATCACTAGTCGACCAACTCTACCCGCTGAGCTACAGCCGCCCCTCAATCAAAATGTGTTTTTGATTAAATTAATTGCTGTTAGGTTGTTCCTGACTCCTGTTTTGATCATCTTGATTAAACCCACAGTAATTTATAACAACTGTAATCAGTACTGCACATATACTGTACTTCCATACTTAATGGGCCCAAAACACACTAAGCATTAGTTAATCGAATTAATGGTTGATTCATTGTACAAGCTGTTGGGTAGATTTATTCACAGAAATCTTCTAACTGGGGGTAGACCATCTATCTGCCTTGCTGATTATCGGGCCAATATTCAATGTTTCCAGTTATCAGTATTTGTGATTTTCCTGTCAGATTGCCAATATATTTAAGATCTACTTCTCTGGCGCTGATGCAGCATCCACTCACATACTGTCCTGCCCACCACATTATCTGATTGGTTGATAGCCTATAAGCACTGAAGAATCTAAATGTGCTAACTACTGACTAAGTTCATGAGTTAAATTTTGTGGAGAGGAAGTATAAAGTAAAAGAAAATGGAAATACTTTGAGTAAATAGCACTTGGGTTATTTCATCACTGGCTGTTTGAAATTTTGACAGTTTAATTTTCACTACAAACTACTTCTTTTAGTGTCAGTGGACTATTGCAACATTGAGGTCAGCAGCATTAACAGAGCCTGAGATTCACTCTTGAACCATTATCATGTCTTCAAGGAGCGTCTGCAAATCTTTTATACAGTAAAGGAACACAAACTGCAGTGCTATAGTCTGGACCACAGGAGAGCGCCGGCTGCACATCAATGAATGAGAGTCCTGCAACTGTTCTCAGGCACAGCTGTCACTTCAGCTGCTTGTTGGCAGCAGAATGGAATGAGAGAGGGTTATGTGGAGTTACACTGACAGGACGTATATTTAACAGTTATAAGATTATTCATCGCTACTATCAGAGGAAGTGGACAAACAGCATACATGCATGATATACTGTATGTGATACTTTGAGGGAAAGAAAGAAAGAAAGAAAGAAAGAAAGAAAGAAAGAAAGAAAGAAAGGTTGATCAACCAATTGTTTACAGCGTAAATAAAGGCCAAAGCCTGTGGTACTTTTTTATTTGTCAAATTTCAGTGCAAGTCAGTATTAATGAATGACAAATACAGACATAATTTGTCACATAAGAACTCAAACCTCAACCTGAGCATCAAAACACCAGACAGGCACCACAGGACATCAGTGCTAGTTAAAGGCATAAAGAAAGTGAAAGAACTGGAAAAGCTTCTCAACAATTCATATCATAGAGAAACGTGAGCGGGAATAGGTTGATCATCTGATCTGAATGAGTGCATAATTCAAACATTATCAAGTAACTACAGAAATGACAATGGTGAGGCTCCAACCTGTATTTGTCATAATATTTACACAGTATGACGATTTTCTTTAATTTACTGTTTGAAACTATTTTTTGTGAACTTACAATTAACAGCCAAAATAAATAACTTAAAAAAAAACAAAAAAAAAACAACTTCAGCATTTCTCTCCATGATAACAACAGAAATAAATACGTAAATTGGATAGAGGCCACAACCTAAAATGAGAATAAGAGCAACTGTCAGAGGGGGACTCTCCCTCTTAAATCTTTCTTTACTGTGAGTTTATGATTTGTTGTGTTTTCACTCATGTGGCCTCTAATAATTGTAAACACATATAGAGCAAAGTGCTTCAGTGTATAAGAGTCTGCATACATGCAGTATAATAATCATTGTCAATCCAAGGAAACCTTATTGCGATCAAGAAATCCTCCACATCATGGCCTCTGGTGTCACAGCAGTGACAGTGTGTGCAGAGCTGGCAGTAACGAAACTGAGAAGCTGGGGCTGATCCAAAAGAATGAGCTTTGTAGGTTGATCCTCCACCAACTATCTGAGAGTGTGCTATCATTAACCTCATCGCAATATTTCACTTGACCACAACATCCGTCAGCTCACAGACAGATTAAACACATTTACCAACAGCTGCCAAAAGAAACATACACTTCGACATAAGTGTAAGTAAACATGTCTCATGGAACCTCAAATTAGTATTTTGTTTTTAAAAGATGTTATTCATTTTCATTATATATCATCTTAAGGCCTGTATTACATTACATTTAGATTATTTATCTTTGGTCTGATTGAATCTTAATCTGAATTTGATCATTTTGATTAAACCCACAGTAACGTATAATATCTTTTATCAGTACTGTATATATACTGCACTTACTGTCCTCATCCAACTTACTCTTTGTTGAATTTATCCGAAAGCAGGTGAGACATTGAGGACTTCTGTCTGTCAACAACAGGGCTGTTTTTGACAGCTGTCAGTCACAGTGGTGATGTACGGGACTAGTAACAGGACACTCACCGCTGACAGGACGGGGTTAAGTTTAGCTGAGTATCCACACACTGCCTTTATCCTTAACAAACAAGGGACAGTGTCAGCTGATTACACCAGTTCACTACAGTGAAACAAGAGGCCAATAACTACATGGTTATACTACTATAGTTAAATATGCTCAAACATATTTTTTTTCTTTTCTCAAACGTAATACCTCAAAAGAAATGAATCTGTACTTAATTACACTCTTAGGATTAAAAACATAAAGGCATTTAAGGGAAATACCAAAAGTATGTAAGTATGTATGTATATGTACATTATATGCACATATGTGCATATACACATAAACACACTATAGCAAAGAGAACAAAAGAACAAAAGGCGTCTCACCCGTAGTGGACCACATAGTGGTCTTTTAACCCTTCATACTATTACAGACATCAGTTGCTGCAGTCATTCAGTACATAACTGATTAATGGTTTAACAATATTAACATATCAATCACTTGCTGTAAGATTCCTCATGCTTTTCTGATGGTCATACTGCAGGGAAAACACGTTTCCTCCTCTCCAGGCTGGAGTTACTGTAGCAGTGATTCACCTCTACAGCTTCGGATGAACTGGAAGTTCACTTCTCTCTTCCACCATCCAAGAAGACAGATCACATCAGATGGAGGAGAAATTCAGCCTCCTGTCCTTCTGGCTGAGTCTTTCGGCTTCACTCGAAGACACTTTGTTTCTCCACAGCCTGAAATGCACCACGTTGGGAATATAATATTTTCAATGTTTAAATATGTTTTATAAAACCAGATATAACTGGTTTAACATACACACATTATTGTTGTTGAAAAACAAGGTGTCACAGTTTCCATTGTGCTATCATCACAGTGCAGGTTAGAAACAACTGGGCACCTGCCAATCCACTGTTTACCTGATGAGCTGCAGGGCAGGACATGACTGTGAGGCTCTGAGCAGGGCCTCCGCTCCACAGACACTCACGATGTTTGACTCCAGACTGAGAAAAAAAGAAAGAAAGAAACATAATGGAAGAGTGTATGGGGGATAAGCAAGTCCACTAAAGACTGACAGCTGTATAGACGAAAGCCAAAAGCTAGTTTTAATTTATATAAACTTATTCAAAATGAAAAACAGCCCATGTTTTGTTTGTTTTCTTAATTTCTTCACTGGGAAAGACTAAAACTGAAAAATGTTTTACTCTGTAAAAGTACGTAACTAATGATGATTTTGTGACTGTTTATTTCATTTTTTATAATTAACATTGTAATATAATAGTGACTTAACAACAGCAGTGAGCAGATGACCTTCCCATCCGATTGCATACAAGAGTAAAGTGCAGTGTCGACATCAAAAAATAAATAAGCTGCCAGTAATAATCACTAATAGAAGTTCACCACAACAATGTTACCTAACTAATGACTGAAAATGTTATCATCATATACAGATCAAAGGTCAGTATGACCATGAAACATTGTCACATCATCATTGATGCCATCAAAATAACCAGATATCACCGTCACAAATATCTGTACCTGTGGCTTGAAATTAAGAGGAACATGACAGCGGATACCAGACAAGAAAGCTATGAAAGGCTGTGAAATGAAGCAAATTTACCACTTACACATACATTTCCCAGCTGAATCTACGTGTAGACTATACTATCAGTCTATTGCCTCTTGACATACAAAATGGCATTGTGAGTTAGGATTGGCTGGGCTAGCTGGTTAGCATGCTAACTTAAGTGGATAACTCTGCAACACAGCACAGAGACATCGTTACTACACATTCTGTTGATGGCTTCAAATCATCTATGAAAGTTCTGAATTACATAATATTACATGTTGTAACAGAAGTTGATTAAAGATTGTTAAATTCCACCACTGCAAAAATGAATAAACGGCATCCTCAAATTAAAAAACAATGCCAGCAAAATTAAAGAAATAACCCTGATGAGTGTGTGTGTGTGTGTGTGTGTGTGTGTGTGTGTACACAAACTCACTCTATTCTGATCAGCTTCTGACACAGGGGCATCACTCTTGCCAACTCCTTGACTACTTCATCACCACAGTTATTCCAGCCCATACTAGAGACACAGACGGACACAGTTCTATAGTATTTTGAAACAAACAATCCCTCTTAACATTTAGATCAGTGCTGATAATATTTTGAACAAGCAATAACATGTATATGTATAATACTGTGGTATTTGTTTTCGTCATTTTTACTGTTATTTTTCAGCTTACCGTAGATCCTGAATGAGGGGACAGTGGGCCAGGCTGGCAGCTACGGCACACAGCTCTGAAGTCCCAACAGAGGTCAGACTAACAGACCACACAACAAACAGAAACGCAGTAATTATTATCAGACTGATCACCAGTAAAACCAGTTATCCATTGGGGCTGTGACTCCAAAAACAGAAGAGGAGGCTTACTCAAGCTTGGTGAGCTTCTTCAGGCACATTATTGCTCTGGACAGACTCACAGACCCTTCATCTCCAATTTTGTTTTCTGAAATACTAAAACAAGCGCAAAAAACCCAATAAATCTCAGGACAAGTCTGACAAATGTCACAATGCTGATAATAAATTTGAATATGTGTGTGACCTACTCCAACACAGTGATGTGTGTTAGTGATGGTAGAACAAGAGCTATCCTGACAGCGGTCAGATCGCCCAGACTGTTACCGGACAAACTGGAAGACGGCACAAACACATTCATTTTAATCCTCTACTGATAGAGGTATGCAAATAAAAGGTTTTTAATTTGTATTCTATTCTTTAACCAAAGAGTAATACACACAGTACACATAATACAATAATAAATAATAAACAATTAAAACATCTATTTTTATGGATAATCATATTTTTCACAGTAAGAAAAAAATAAGACTACAAGTGTTGGCACTGCCAATAGAACGTCTATTGGTTTAATCATATAGCTTTAAACAGGGTTCTGAGATTGAAGAACACAAAAATCCAAGGGTAAAAAGGAACTGATTGATTTGCAGCCTTTTTTTTCACTCCCCAGAGCTGTAACAAAGCTGTAGAGCTGTGGTTAGCTTTATAATGTTGAGCAGCAACATTGTTTATGTTTTATGTGTTTGTGTGTGGTTTATGTTCAAAACTGGGAATCTTTAAAGCTCTTTCAGTTTGTCCATCATAAACCACACCACAGGGACATTTCAACATGTGGACAACATGCAGATGTAGATTTCATTTTGTATATTGTTGGATGTAAAGCACTTAGTGTCTGATGAGTTAGAAGTCAGGCGTTGCTGTGTCAAAACCGGTCCTGTCAGTCATGTAAGGGCGTGGTAGTGGGGAGTGTGTTTAGAAAAAAAACAGAAGTTGAAACAGAATTTACTTTTGGTAAACACAACCCAACATCACGCTGCAGTGGCTCACATTAGCCGGTGATCAGACCACTGGTCAGTAGTATTGTTGCTCAAACTGTTTACACTAAATTTATAAAAATAGCCTCGTATGATCAGACTTGGAAAGAAGTTTTTTCAAGTTTTCTTGTAAGGAGACTGCAACTGCATGTGAGGAGAAATACTATAAAGAAAGTTGATGCTCATCTGACAGCAGACTGAGACTACATTTACATTAAGGGCATTCAGCTTTTGTCCAAAGCGACTTACAATAAGTACATAATAAGTAAAAGTTGTCACAAGACAGAAAAAACACAACATATCATCATTGATAAAATAACAAAAAGAAAATGTTCAAGCCCTTGTCTGAGCATAGTGGCTGCTATTCTAGTGGGAGACTTGGCTCCATCTAGTGGCAGTTCACAGACCAAACAATAATTTGCCTGATTGCAAACTGATCAGCCAAAAGTTTTCTAGTGTCACAGTGGACCAGTCTGACTCTCAAACTGTGAGAATATTTCTATTATATCATGAGAGTGGTCCTGACACTCTCACTAGATATAGTGAGATTATGACAGGTGTGTGTGTGTGTGACGCTTTTAACTAGGTGGAGACTTTTTACAAAATAAGAAGTGAATTTCTTTCATTTCCTCTAATTCAATTACACTTGATGGATGCAGTGCTTATAGTTTTTGTACTTCTACTAACTTTAAGATACATCTGTCTTATGAGCAACTATGACAATTCCTGCATTGCATGTGTTGGCAACAATATCAGTGTATCTATATATGGTAAGTACCTTTAAAACACTATTTGATCATGTAAAATGATTAAGACTATGAATGGAATACTTCTGTTTCATTTGTCTTGTGTTTTTCTTGTTTTAATTTAATAAAATAAAATTATGAAAACTCAATCCAATGCATCCATACCACAATTGTATCAGATGCATTCACTCAGTCTACCTGCAGTGGGGAATGATGGCACTTTGGTGCACTACTCCTGTTGGGTTGTTTTATTGCGTTCGCTCTCAGCTGACATGTGGCCATGGTATGGCCTGCGTGTGTCTCATTTGGCAAACAGGAGTGGAGCGCCCAAGTGCCGACATACCACATGGTATGTGGGCCGGATGAATGTGTCTGGTGTGGACACAATTTTGCTATCTGGATTATTTGTCACATACAGTCATACTCAGCACAGCACAGTAAGAGCTGGCAGTCTTCAAATGGCAACACCCGGGGACAGGCTCCAGGTTTAGGACACTGAAATAATTAATAATTACAGAAACTTAATATACATGTTTTGATAGAGGGGAACCAGAGCATCTGGAGGAAACCCAGGACCCTCTTGCAGTGAGGTAACAAGCTTTCCACTATGCTGCCCATCCAAATAGCCAATGACATTGTACACCTGTTCAAGACTGTCTATTAGTTTGCCTTTGACTTTGATAAAGAAATAGCAGGGTGGAAACACTAGCCTATTTACATTATCAAAGGCTGCAAATCAATCTAGAGCTTCCCCTTTTCCTTCCCTTGGATGTAATGTAGCCTCTTTGGCCAAGCTGACAGGACAGCGTTCACATGTCACCTCTTACAAGGTGATCTTCCAAAGAAGCATTAACAGGAATGAGCCACATATAAAAAATTGTCATCACATCCTTCCTTACTGGAGCTCCTCCAGGAGGGTACAGCTGCTCAAAGCCTCCAGTAGCATGACTCCTGATCGGTCGCTAATAAGGTTCTTGGAAAGACTTGAAGATCACACACACACACACACACACACACACACACACACACACACACACACACACACACACACACACACACACACACAAACATAGTCAGCAATTTTCATGTCAGATGCCATGAAGCAGTTTGCGGCCACGAGACACTGTTATAAATAATCAATTAAACATGTAATAAACAAATTATTTATAAACAGTAGCAATCAGCTGATGAAGGCCAAATGTATTTGTGGATGTCAGTCACACAATTGGAAATGAGGAGGCTGCTGCCAAATGGGGACAGCTGGTCCCCATAAAGAGGGTGATGACAGATCCAATAAAAGTGCTGGCATGTTTTGAGCGATTGCCACTTCACACAATTACAACCAAGCAACTGTCAAGCTGATGATCTGCAGGAACGGTAATCTCACTCTTGAGTTTAGCTAACAATGCTAAAGCAGTTGATTGTTTTATTGGTTAAAATTTAAAGAAATAAAATGGCAATTGATTGATCTTTTGTTCAGGAATACACTACTTTTATCATGTCTTATCTTCAAGTGATACCTGCTGTATGAATAGTTCGCACCAGACACAAAACAAGGTCTAAGAAGATAAAAGACAAACAGTGTCCAATACAGAATCCAGATGTTTTTTAAATGTAACATATTAATAATACAGGTACTTGCTGCCTACCTGATCTTCCTGAGCTCTGTCCAGACAGGAAGGAGTCTGGTCAGCTGCTCTGTTCCTCCATCAGCCATCCTCCAGCCGTCCAACCTGAGACAACACATCCAACTTCGCTTCAACCATTCTTTAACAGATGGACTGAAATTAGGTCAATCGCACTTTGGTATATGCAGCATATGTTATATAAAAACTCACTCTATCTCCTCCATACGTGTGAGCCCCTCCATAGCAGCGAGGAGATTGAATACATCACTTTCACCTGATTGTTCCATTGCAATCTTATTCATCCTGGAACACACACACACACACACACACACACACACACACACACGTGAGCCCTGAGTTTCAGGGTTGTTAGTGCTACTTGTGGCTCACTACCCAAACCACATTCATGTGGGTTGCTGAGGCCTGACCTCAAGATAGTAACTGAAACACCTCAAGTTGCCGACGATACAGCCCTCAGAATTACCCTAACCTGGATTACTGACACAAGACAAGAGAAAAGAGACACATTCTAAAATAGATCTTTGATAATTAAAAATATAACAAAATGTATGTTTTATTTTCATCTAAATTTTCCCAATTCCACATTTGCACAACTGCACATCCAGTCTGACTTTCAAGGTTATAAACGATGTTCCTCAACATTGGCTGACATGCACAGATTTACAGAATCCCTGGCGACGTTGTACTGAACCGACAGCGAGATAGTGACAACATGATGATTTGTGTGCAAAAAGGGATTGGTAAAAATAAAAAATAAAAAATAAATAAAATAGATGCATAATGCTGTGAAGGCAGACAAAGAGATACTCTGGCTACAAATTAAGTGGGAAGGATACAACCAACCTAAAAGAGACACTTGAAGTAGTACCATCCTGTTATTAATGCCATGATGAGTTAGCTAATCTTAAGTCCTAATGTTAACTTAGCATGTAAGCTTACCATGATTAGGTCAATGCTACTGAACAGTCTGCTGTGTCAACTTGTGGCAAATTTCAAATTGTGTTAACAGTGTGTTGCTTTTTAAAACATGGAGCCTACATTTCCCACAATGCAATTTAGCCACTAAGTGACATCATTGTAGGCAGTTTATAAGGTTACTGTACATGCAACTTCCTCTGGATACATAATATTATTTATACTACTTTTTTCACATGTGCAGTAGCACTACAGAAGACCTGTAAACCCACTTTAATATCTAACATTTTTGACAGCCCTAAACACAGAATGGCAATTACTATCTAGTCAATGTGTTGCTTCTAAGATTACATAGCAATTTATCTGGATGATATCTTTGCATGTTTTATTGGCTCTATTGCCAAAAAATCTTATGTTAATAAGAAAAATTGTTAGTGTAAATAGTGTGAATTTAATGATAGCAATTTAAAGTACAAAAGCCTGATCAAACTGCCTGGTGTGTTGTGAAAAGTCACTGGCTGTTAGTCTAATTGTGTCAGTTTAAAAAAGAAAACATTTTGACAAAAACTTGACTAAAATGAGTGACTTGTCATTGACTAAAACCGTGAAGAATAAAAATTACTAAAATGTGATTTAAACTAATTAGCATTTGCATCTAGACTAAGACCAAAACAGTGGCTAAAATGAACCATGCTGTGAACATGTTTTGCTGGTAATGAATGGAGTGGATAATGATAGCTGTGGGCATATTAAAATAGTTAGAGTTAGTTAAAATAATTTGCCAACTCTTGTGAGGATGATTTATGTCCACGTAAATATGATATGCATGTGCATGCTGTATAAACAGCTCTGACATTTGCCAGCTAAGTCCTGACCTGGCAGCCCCATCAGTGAGCAACACTTTACAGCTTGGCACTATGAGGGAACAGGATGGGGGGAGCGAGGAGTTTTTTTGATGAGCTTCATGTGGAGCTGATGACACGCTGGTATGATGAGCTGTAGCAGCGGTGGCTGGAATGTGACCCTCAGTTTTGGCAGGGACAGTCAGCAAATATATGAGATCATAAATAGACCAGATGATTTGAGAGGTGATGGATATGTGTGTAAGTACAGAATGTCCGTGCCAAAGTAGTAGTAAACGTACAAATGCCTGGTTGAAATTGCTATGCAGGCTTAAGTACTGTTAATACTTAGTAGTAAATAGACCACATTACGATGATTATAATGAGACCGCTGCAGTAAACCAGACAGCATTTCTTACTTGAGACTTCGTAAAGAGTTGATATTCCTGAGTGATTGTGACAGACACACCCTGCTCTCTTCATTCAGCTGCAAAGAGTCCAGACTAGACATGCACAAATAACACAAATAACACACACACACACACACGCACACACACACACACACACACACACACACACACACACACACACACGCACACACACACTTATTTATCTTCAGGACATTAAAGAAGCCAGTATATCTGCATACAAACATTTATGCACAAAAGTTCATATACATGCCTACATGTGTGTCTTACCTGAGGTTTTCCAGACTGACACTCTCTCTCAGTGCTCTGATGAGCTGAAGCCCTCCAGCCGCTGACCACAAACAGTGAGATAGACTGGAGAGAACAAGTCAAATGGTAATGTTAACAGGTCCAAATTACGTTCATATAACCACCTGTGAGCTTACACTACTGCAGAAATAATATCATGCTGAATGTTAAATGCGTACTTTAGTGATCGTAGACGGGGAAACATCCCGCTCATAATCTTTGCTGCAGTGTCACCAATCACATAACCTGATAAACTGGGAAAAAGAAAAGGGGACATTTAAAGAGTTATTTTCATGCATGACAAGTTACAAGAAAAGACCCATTAAACACTGGAAGCATCTGATCCTTAACTGGTGAGCTGACATTATGTCCATAAAGTCAATATAAAGCAATTTCAAAGCAGGAACTTTCCCCAGAGAATATCAACCTCTGGAAGAACAAAGTGCATTTCCACACAAGGGACCGACAGCTTATTTAAAAGTCACTGTTCAGGGGTTAGTAATTTGAAGTAGTTCGAAAATTGCAGCGCTGAACACGTCTGATTGGTGGAGTACAGGCATTATTTCATTTCCAAATCTGCAGCTACAAACCAGTCTGTCTTTTGGTTGTTGTGTGAATGAAAGATTGACTGGCATTCATCCTTTTTTCTTGGTCATGTGCATACATAAGCAGACTAATTTGTCTTATCTTTGTTGGAAACGCATTCAACAAAGTGCTGGAGAAACCATTTACCTCCTCGAAAACAACTTTGTTCAGAACACTGCTAAAATCTCTGATGTTTTGCCCATAATTAGAGGGACAGGAAAACTTTGTAGTTCTATAGCTTTCTTGCAAATCAAAAATCAAAACCTCATAAGCTGTATTACTGTACACAAGAAAACTATTCAGAAAGAGATACAATCTTTATAAACAAACAGAGCTTGCCTTGCCATGTTATTGTTATGAATACACCAAGACTGCATTAAAAAACTGCATTAAGTGAATTATGCATGCACTACTGTCATAAATTACCAGCAGATCAATTCTTTTATATCAACCACTTTGAATAAAGACAGATGAGCGGAGATAGAATTAAAAGGCTCCATCCAAGTCCCAAAATGTGTGTTTGTTGCTCACTTTAGGCACTGGATTGCTGTAGCCTGCAGCAATGCCTCTGACAGCCTCTCAATCACAAAAGTCCCTTTAGAAGCAATGCTGCAAAAGATGAGAGTAGATGATTCTCGTGCTCAGACCTCAAACCAGACATAAGTAAAACTGTCAAATGTGCAAAACGTCTCACCTGAGAGAAGAAAGATGTGGCAGCGAGGGCAGAACAGAACAGAGAAACTCAGCTCCCCCCAGACTAAGTCTATTGTGGGACAAACTGTGAAAAATGACAGTAAACATGATTTAACATCACTGTATTTCTTCCATAAATAAAAAAGTCTCTGTTGCATACCGAATGCTTATTATATTAATACACACAAGGGAGAGTACTAACTCGAGCTCTGTCAGTAGAGGACACTTCTGGATGAAGTTCTTCATAGGTGCAAGCTGGTGACCCTCTACTGCACAGTCTACAAAGCTGGAGGAGGGAGAGGGTTAGCAGGTTTACTGTTTATATTTATTATTAAAAAATCTTTATCTTTATCTTTATTTATTCGAGGAGGGTTCACTTTTCAGAAAATGCCCTGATCACATTCACACCACAGTGTGATCTGTGGGCCACTAAGCAGCTCTACTGGAGAGAGCTCTTGAGCACCTCAGTAAAGGTAATGAGGGAGGGGCAAGCTCAGCCTTTCACTTTTCCCACCCAGATTTATCCTGCCAGTCCAGGGATTTGAACCAGAAACCCTCAGCTCACACATCAGTGGGACTTTAATTTAAAAAGACAACCTGAAATGTATTACCTGACTGAAGTCAGTTCAGTGGACCTCATCAAAGACAGGTGCAGCGTGGTGTGTTGAACCCTGCAAATGTGAGGTATTCTACAGTGAGTTTGAATATGTTTGAATATGTGTATAACTACAAAGGGTGTATAGTCCTCCAATGTGTGTTCATTTGCATCTCTCACTTGATAGTGCGTATGCTGCTGTTGAGCTCCAGACAGCGACACACCAGAGTAACAGCCTCCTCAGATCTGATCCAGCCCTCCTCAATACTGTTAAAGAAGAGAGTGTGACACAGCTCAGCATTTTAACAATCAGTTTACCAACTGACAACAGGTTCCTTCAGCTTCCAGAACACACACGGAGATGTGTGTTTGCCATGACTTAAAAAACAATAAGGAAGGAAAACGATCCTACATGTGTTGTGTTGCTACAGGCTACATCTACAGTGGTCTCGCTCACCTGACACTAAGTCCTCTCTCATGGATGTTCAGCTGTTTCACAAAGTCCACGATCCAATCCGACTGCAGCAAATTGTTCCTGAGCCTGTGGACCAACCACACGTGATATTCAGATGAGTGGGCCAGGATCTAGTACTGCATGGAAAATAAACTGAACGCTGGACCAGTTGAGACTTTAAGTATAATGTACTCATTTTGACTGGTCTTCTTATGCAAAAAAGTGCATAACCTTTCAACATAAATTTAACCCTGAAAGTCACCAAAACTGTTCAACAGTTTTAAAATATGTACAGTATCGCCCTTCACATCGAAATGCCATTTTTAATTGATAATCCGTTTTCCTAAATTCCTCACAAGCTGATGAGAAGCTTTTTATATGACGAGAACTACGGTACAAAATGAACAAAGAAGACTGAGGTGTACTTACTCCACTTTGGTCAGACTGGGACACAGAGACATGATGCCTGCTAATCTGACCAGATGGTCACGTTCCAAACTGCTCTCTCTGAGACTAGCACAGAGACAGAGAAGATAAGAGGGGAGGGACAAACAAAAATTTGTCAAAAGGCATACACTGCTCGACTGATGAATACAATGAGCATGACATCCTACTGGTACCTTACCAGACAACAAACTGAAAGAATGCAGACAAACCACGGTTTCATTGTGACCAATCATTGCCTCAATCATACCACCATGTGATTCAAACAAGGTGAAATTGTGGCTGACGCTGAACTACTTCCTGTCTGTTTCCCCCTGTCAGTGTCTGCTTCTGTGGGGGTAGTAAATAAAACCTAATACCTCCGATGTTGCTCCTGCTTAAGTATAAATTATCGAGTTTTTATGCCATGTAGAAATGAATGAAGCCATCAAAGGAATAGCTTTACAGTTAATCTAAGTTCAGTAGCACCCCACATACTGCGGTTTTATACAGCACCTCAAAGAAGCTCAGTGGTAATGTGGTACCAGTCTGAAGGTTAATTTGTGTGCAAAACGTAAAGCAGCTGCACACTTATGCTTTCAAAATTTTGGGTTAATGTCCTACCTCAGAGTTTTTTCACAGTCTTCGGATTGTGCAAACCAGATGAGACACCTGTCCTCTGCTCCCAGACTACCAGCAGACATCACGAAGTTGAGTCCACGGACAGAAAGACAGACACAGACAGACACTCCATTATTTGTGCAGTTTTTCTCACATTCCAATGAACAACTTTCGTCTTCTTCCACTTTGTCCACTAGATTCCACAATGTACAGACTTACCCGACTTCTACACCAGAGATTCTACCACAGGCACACAGCGTGCTGGCCACATCCAACAGCCCCCGCTGGGTCAGGCTGTTGTTGCTCAAACTGTGGATGGAGACACATTAAAGATCAGCGTTAAGGACCTTCTCAATGACATCTTGGTTTGAAAACTTAACTTTGGTCAGACTAAAACAGACTTCAAAGTCTTGCTGGTAAGACGACTAAATGCGACAGTGTCTCTTTAATCAGCTCTCTTTCAAGTGCTATTGCAATTTCTAACAGCATTTAACATTTCACTGCATTCTTTACACTACCCTGACATATTTGCAAATTTGCAAATTTGCGCTTGGTATGAATTTACATTACCCTGTTCTAGTCATGTGAT
Source organism: Sparidentex hasta (assembly GCA_030272975.1). Lineage (NCBI taxonomy): Eukaryota > Metazoa > Chordata > Actinopteri > Spariformes > Sparidae > Sparidentex > Sparidentex hasta. The sequence continues at coordinate 61,618 of JARJLU010003264.1, forward strand.
TTATTGTTAATGTTGCTGTTGATGTTGTCCCTTTGTCCTCTACCAATAGGTGAACCCTTGCTGCTTAGCATACTTCTACTCTTGGATACCTCTGGACCTTGAGAAAATTTTATTGTGTATTTGACCCATTAATAACCATATGTGATATCTTAGTGCCAGTGATTCTTCATCACTGCAGCTGCATACTGTAAGTGACATCTGAGCAAAGGAACACAATACAAGAATTACAGGAAAGCCTTTTCACAGAAGGGTTTCATAAGTGCCAATATCAAATTATAAAAAGAATTGATGACGGAAATACATTTAGCTGCTGGTACTGTTCATGCTGGCTCTGTGTCACACTGTCATTGCTTACATGGACACTTATGGCTGAACAGTGATTTTGTTACTGTCATTAGCAGCTTTGCTTTGTCTGCTGTGAAACAGGCCAACTGTTCAAATGTGGTTATTCTAGATCTGTTTTAATAAATAAAAGACAGTACAATTTAAACAATAAATGTCACTGTAAATTAAATCAGTAAACATACAAACTGTAATGAAAATGCAAAACAAACTAAATTACTAATGTAAGGCTAAAAAAACTGAGACGACTGAAAATGTTTCTGTCAGGTCTGAGTCTGTAGTAAAAGAACTGAAAATCAAAAGAACACTGATACCCTTCTACATGTGCAACATTATATGCAGATAGTTGACACGTGACACTTTCAAGTGCTTCTTTAAGATCTTTTGTATTATCAAAAACATGCCTTATCTGTCAAATTCTTTGGATTATCCTTTAGTTAGATCAGCCAAATGTCCTCTCACGTCTACATTTAACAAACTGTTGATTAAAAAGTGTCTTCACTGTTTGCTTTGTTCTATAGAGCTGCTACAAATGAATACTGAACTGAAAATGAGGACATCAGTTTTTAATAACATGTATCTTACTTGACGTAGCTGGTGATTGGAAGCACTGGTACAGAATCCAAAAAACACCTCACTCCTTCATCTTCCAGTTGGTTGCTTGTTAAGCTGCAGTCAAAAGGAAAGATGACTCAGCATCAACACCAACAGTGTGTCAGTAAGCATTAGTATGTATGTACAGTAGATGGGTATGTGTGGTTTGTGTGTGTGTTGTGTATGTGGATCATACTCCAGGACAGACAGGCGGGGACCATGTCGTAGGATCTCGAGCAGTCTCTCCAAGTACTTGCCATTCAAGTCAAAATCATTTAACCTGTGTGCACACAGTCAGTCAGACAGATGCAACATTAGGGCATTAAGGGGGAATTCCAGTGCCTGTTAAAGTACGTTGGACCACTTGTGACATTTTTTTGGCAACCAAAATATCACATGTCACACCACCCGTCACTGATAGGTTCCTCTCTGCCTTTGCAACTGTCAAATAAAGGCAAAGAAGTGTATTTTGCAATCATAAAGCTGCCGTTTCAGCAAAGTAAAATCTCTCAGTAAGAATCCAAAAAAAATCCTTTCCAAAATCTTGTTTCGCAAATATAATAACAGGACCGTCCGTTTCAGAAACAGGTATTTTTAGTGAACCTAACAGTTTACAGTGAAATGATTATATTGCTGCCGCTGCAGTCCATGTCGTGATTGCCAGTTTAGGTAATCTACTAGAAAATCAAGTAAACACAGGGCCCAGATTTAAAAATATTGGAATTATCCATTAAGTTAGGAAGTGGCGGTGAGAATTAAAATTTCGCTCCCAAGTACTATTTCCAGTAGTGGTAGACAGTCAGTGCTGATAGAGTAATCTGATCATTTCAGTAATGAACCACAAACACTGGCAGCAAGACGCACACAAAAAAACACCCACACACCCAGTTTGCTTTAGTTATACCAGCAGAGGGTGCATTCAAAAAACTGATCACAGACCTGCAGCTGGTGTGTTCTGCTGTCACACTGTCAAACAGGATGAAAGATTCAGCCTGAGGCCTGAGGAAGAGTTTAAAGCAATATTTAACAAAAACACAGAAAAACATGAACCGAAGTGAAATATTAATAATGAACAGTCCTATCAATTATAGCTACTACAGAACAGACTGCCTGGATACAGAAAAAAAGCTTTTAACACTCCCTAAATGTGTCATGTTGTCATCTTGGCAGATGAATCTCAGGAGAGTACCTAAGCTCCAGTGATGTGACTCGATGACTGACAGTCAAACAATTGACCAAGTTCAGCGCTTCATCTGCGGACTTGATGCTGTGGCTGATGCTGTGGAAGAGGGCAATAGAAGGTTATCAAATCAGTAGCTGCTGATGCAAAATAAATGCAGGGTTTAACAACTTCAAGGGTTAGGATTCTAAATGTACTATGGTAACCTTTTGTGACATTTCCCAAGCATGACAGCATACTGTTGTGTGGTGACAATATAAAAGGAAGACTCAGCACTGACACTCTCCTTCAGTCTCCCGCTTTGTTCACAATGAACCACATTCCAAACTTGAAGGCACATTTTTTTATGAAATCCTGTGGCATTAATTGCATCGCATCTAATTCTCATCGAGTCTTTATTTGCTTGTTTAAACCTTTTGTTATTGTTCATTTTTTTACCTTTCCCTTTTGGTTGCATCTGAACAAGGTGCCATACAAATAAATTATTATTAAGCCATCATTGTGTTGGCCTTTTAACACTGATCTCACAGGACTGGGTACATTTCTGGATTGTTTCATCTTTATATCTATCCCCATCATAACATATGGGTTAGGGCTAGGTTATATCACACACACATTTGTACCATTTTTGTGCACAACCCCTCCTTAATTATTTTGATATTAACTAACTCAATCACGCGTGTATGTCCTACTTGAGTCTCTGCAACGACTTCATCTTCGGCAGGACCTTCAGCAGATTCTCGATAGCCTTGTCTGTCAGTGAGCTGTGGGACAAACTGACACAAAATAAAAGTATATTAATGTCCATTTGTCAGGTCATAATCCTGAAATAATAATCTGGGCATATAATAATATAATATATAATAATTTACTCTAATTCCAAGTGGGAGCGACACTGGAGCAGTCTCCTACATAGTGCAGTCACATTTGTTGGCAGGAGGCTGCTGTTGTTTATCCTACAGCGTAAAAGAGAACAATTTTGTGTTTTAATTTCAAAGTAATCACTTGTTTTTAAGGAAAACTTAAATTATACACATGTCAACTCTGTTTTTTCCCTCAAACTCTTTATCAGCATACTGTACCTGAACATCTTTAGCTGCTGACTGACTTCACTAAATAAAAAAAAATAAAAAAAGTAATCACAAAATGAGCTCATTGGCTGAGAAAATGAAAATGCAGGGTTAGGGTCAAAGTTGTTTCCAGATGTGTGGCGGTATCTCTACCTTTTGTCAGGGCAGAACTTCAGGGTCACCTGCTCTCTGCCACCAAGACTGTAAACCCAACAGCACACAGTTAACAAGGCCATTGCTTCCCTCACTTGTACTTGTGTCTAAAAATCATTGAGTGCCTGAAACATAAATCAAAAAGTACCTAATGTGAATTTGTGTTAAGTTGTTGTGGGAACACAAAGCACCAGCCAGCATCAACACTCCTTCCATGGTGATCTGGTTGTTACTGACACTGAAAAACACAAAAACAATTAGCCAGGGGGAGGGATATCACTCAGCTCCAAATGAGCCATTTATAGTGAGTGATGGCCCGGGGTAAACATAGCAGCTGCCAGCATTGAGACGTTTGCTTTGGAACCTGTTCGGTGAGGAAATACCAGTCCAGCTTTTGCCAAGCAACCAAGATTAGATCCACTCTGTCTGATGCAACAGAGTCTCATCTTTCATGTAAAAACCTTCCTGCTATCTCAGTGCAGAAGCCATTTAGCAAAATGCTGCTGATACAACCAGTATCAGGTGTTTGCTATGCATTTATTTTAAATTTTTCTGAGTGTTTCATTAATTACACTGTTATCACTTTGTGCTTGAGGCTTACTTGATCTCCCGGATGCTAGTCAGGCGTGGAAGGATCTCCAACAGTTTCCCCAGACCTTTGTTGCCTAAAGAGTTACTGGACAGACTGACAGGCAAGAATGAGGGGTTAAAATAAAATAAAAGAAGAGTACAACACGAGCTACTAATAAAAGAAACACTCAAATGGACACTGCATTACAATTTATAGCCACAAATTAATCTACCCTACATACACACCATGTTTTTTAATGAGGTACAGTGGCTAGGTTGATGCTTCATTTGACTCATTATTAATAGCAACAACTATACAACTGGAGAGGAATACGTTTTTTCCAAAGTTGATTTCGTTGTAGTTGATTAACATGCAAGGAAAAATGACAAGTGCAAACAAAAAATATTTGTCTAAAACAGTGACATGTGGGATTTTTTAAATTACATATACATCCTCAATCTACAAGATCAATGTAAAGTTTTTCTATCACGTTGTGTAAATGTGAATATATTAATGAATTTTGTCTAATTACATTAAATCAATGCAGCCTTAATTAACAACTTTTGTGTTTTAAGTGTCTATAATTCAAGAATATATTTAAAAGTTTTTCATCTCAAGTGTGCCATTCTGTCACCTGTAATAAACCACACATTTAGTTATTGAAGTTATTTACACTGACTCAACATGAACAAACTGTGCATTAAATGTGACCCTTTAACTTGAACTTATAACTTAACATGATTAGAATAATGACTTACAAGTAATTAAAATAGTTTAAACCACTGTTTTAGACAAGTTATGCATTACTATAAATTACTATATAACCTTTAGAAGATGCAACCTTCAATCATGTGAACAAATGTTGTCTTTGGTGAAAGGGCTTTCAATGTTTTTGCAACTTCATCTTGGTTTAAGTTAGATTATTTGTTAACTATGTCCTGTTACTGAACACTAATAACATTCATTGTCTTGATGTCATCTGTATTTTTTTTTTCAGTCGCATGTTTCATTTATATGAAATGTTTCAAGTTGATGTTTTCTGTGAAACTTGTTATGCCCCTGTCTGGGTCAGGACCCCTTTGTAAAAGAGATTCTGAAGTGGGAGGGTTAATACATAAACATATTCTGGACGTAACACACACTGATTCTGCTTTGCTTTTGTCCTCCAGTGAGGGATTCCTCTGCTCTTCTCCTGCCATGTTTTAGATACATCACAATAAACAGAAATGAAGTAAGGTTAGGTTTCTACTGTGGCGATGGGACGGTTTCAAAACATGAGACATAAGGAGAGAATAATAACCCAGTCAACAGATTTTTTACATACATTTGAAAACATTTTTTTTTTTTTCAACAACTTTTTTGTATCTTACTCAAGCAAAGTGAGTTCAGAGGAAGTTCCCAAACTCCTCCAAACTTTCTCCAGATCAGCAGGAAGCAGACTACAGCAGTTGAGACTGACAGAGAGAACAGCTTCATGATTACTATCATCATCATCATCATCACCACCAGAAATACAGATGCCCAGAAATGTGAATGTATGTTTTCACTGTTTTAATATTTGTTTTCTTAATACATACCACAGCATTTTCGATCTTTCCTCAGCAGGTTTTTGTCTTCCCCCAGAGAACACCACAGACACCTGGACAGGACTCTGTAGTCTGAAACATTAAGAAAAATAGTAAGTAAACTAATGAAAAACTGAGGTTTGCTAATACAATCTAACAGTATAGGCTAATAAAACTTAACAACTATGATGGTCTTGCCTAATGTGCGTAAAATTATTATGCATTTAAAAGTACTCTATGCTCAAGGATATGTGCCTTTTGTTTGTACCTGACACGAAGCTCGATCACAGCAGGGCAGTCTGTTAGCAGAGCCGTCAGAATCACTACAGCCTCCACTGAAGAGCAGCTCTCATTCACACTGAGAAGACACAACTGACATCAACCACCTGCGGCTGTTCAATTCTTACGGATGCTGAATACAGTGTTTGATCATTTATACCTATATGTAGCTACTAAAAATCAAATAAATGTGTTACAAATGTCTAGTCTAGTGTCAAGTAAACACACTACAGCATAAATGGCATATTTGTGTAGCAAATATAGTGTGGTAAAAATCAGCCAGAGCCAGGGTACATGTAGTTTTAAGCCACATTTTTGTATCATGTGCTTTGTGGTGGCAAGTTTGGTATGAATCCAGTCTCACATGATCTCTTTGGAGACGTTAAACCTGGGCAAAAACTGAGTCAGCAACCTCAGAGTTTCCAAATCCCACTGGCCTCCAGACAGACTAGGGCACACAAACACACACACACACACACACACACACAGAGTTTAATTAGTATATATTCGGAATTAACATATTATATGTGCAATTAGTAGCATTGCAAATGACACCAATAATATACAGCATAATATACAGCTGTGACACATATTGTGCCACTGAACTATAAATGAGAAAAATGTCAGTTGTGGTGAACCCTGCTCGGTTGACTGAGAGGAAGTTACAGCACATAATATGACAAAACTTCTGCTATCACTGCCCAGGAGAGACCATAAAGCAGTAAGTCAGGCACTGGCTGTTGTCATTATACTCAGTACTGCATTATTCTCTTTCAATATGTATGTAAAAGTATGATCAGATCCTTGTACTTAAATTATGACCGTGCAGTGAAATGCACCCTGTCAGTGCTTTACTACTATGTAGCAGGAGGTTTTCGGATTAAAATTACTGCTGCATTAGTTTTTTGAATATTTTATTTTACTGCTGTAGATGTTTAAGGTTGAACTCATTTTTACTTCTTTGTTAACTGTTAACTTCATAATATGTCCTGTGAGAACCATATATCCCCCAAAAAGTCAGCAATTTTTAAAAAGTAGGTTTTTTAATAGGGTTATAAATAGTTATTTGGCTTAAGAACATACAGCTACCCCTTAATCTATCAGAAAAAAATCTAAATCACCAAATCAAGACGTGTTTTTCACTAATGAGTAAAGGGCACAATATTTGATCATACATGTAGTGCAGTCAGTTTAATTGATGAAATGTACTTAGTTACAATCCACTGCTGGCTGTATCATTAGTAGGGAGTTTCCTGTATTTGAATTAAGTATATTTAGGTTTACTTACTCCAGGACAGACAGGGCGGGGCAATGTGTCAGTGACTCAGCAAGCTTTTGCATATCAGGCTTGCTCCATTTCTGATTCAACAAGCTGGAGAACAAATGGTACCAAAAGATAACACTTTAACAAAAATAAAAAATACAAAACATCAACATTTAAAACTCAATCAGCACCAGAGATTTACAGATTGAATAAGTCCAGCATTAGTTCTGTAGTCATAGATTCTGTGACTGTTTGTGGTGCAAGAACCTTCAAATGAAGAGCAAAGTTCTTCAAGGAAACTGTCTATTAAAGATCTGAACAGCTGTCAACATTTAATGAGGGCGTTACTGTTTGATGTCTCACCTGATTGTTGGTTCAGATTTAGGTTTATGGCTGTGGAGGGGAATACACGAATAAGACATAATTTCAGGGTGTGCAGAATTCACATGATGACAATGTTAATCAATGACAAACTGTACAGTGGTTGGTTTTTATTGTTTAACCATTAAACTCACTTGTTAAAATCTGAGTTTTGACAGAAAGTTACTGTTACTTCCTTCATCCCACTGCAAAAAGAAGAAAAAAACCAAAACATTTTATCAGTGTTTACTAGCTCACTTTTTGACACAACTGGAAACTTTTAACTTTTATCTAATTCCTTAAAGGACCAATAATGCAGAGCCAAGGCAGATGTAGTGTCTGGCCTCTGTGTTAAAGGTGCACTCGGTAGTTTTGGGGAAGAAATTTTAACCAGAAGAGAACGATCTCTATTGCCTGATTTTTTTTTTTTTTTATGCCTAAACAAACTAAAAAAACAAACTCTTTTCTTTGTACTTTCTTCCTTCATTTCTAGATTCAAGTGGAGTTCTGGGACCTTATTTTTGCTTTGAGAACCACTTGTTTTTATTTCATTGTTTGAATTTCCTGTCCAAAAACTAAATATTGCTCCACAGGATCCAAGGACTGAAGAAGACTGCTTTAATTAATCAAAAATGATGTTGCTTGTAACTTATACATATACTGACTGTATATGTATATGTGTGTGTGAATGTCTGTGGTCGTACTCTGCGTGAACGTGTTGGATGTTCAAACATGAAGACATTGTCCTGATTAGATAGTCCACTGCCTTCAGAGAGCTGTTGTTCCGACCCAACCTGCGAGGCACACGTACACACACGTAACTCTTATGCACAGAGTCAGCAAAATCTGCAGCAAAATCTTGATGACGTAGCCACTAAGAAATAAGAGCTCATGAGCAGAATGTACTCACATTAGCGAGGCCAGTCTTGGTAGCTTGGTACAAACATCGGCTATGTGTTTGATCCCTGCGTCTTTCAGATTGTTGTCACTCAAACTGCAACGTCAAAACAAAGGCATAAAATGTAAGATCTGCTTCCAGGTGTCAGCAGTTCAGAAGTCAGAAAATAAGAAGAACAAGAAAAATAACATTGCATGTATACTTGATTTCAGTGATGTGGGGACAGTTCTGTAGAGCAGAGGCCAAACTAGCTGCTCCTGCAGCAGTCAGGGAGGAACCACAAAACCTTGTGGAGAAAAAGACAAAATGAATCACTGTTGTGAGGGTGTTCAGTGTAGATAGTTTCCGCTACTGTGAGCTCATTTAAAACATTAACTATGGCTTTCAAATAATTAGATTCACAACATTCACATGGAACTTTTTTAGTGGATTGCTTTTGTTTTGATAATATATCTCTAACTAATTATTTGCCTGTTTCGGTGTTCTTGTTTTTCTTGTCTTTTCAATGTAACATTTCTAATGTATTTCCTGTACAGCACTTTGAACTGCCTTGTGTCTGGATGGTGCTTATAGTATTTCAAAGACAACAAAGAACACGGATCTGTGAGTATCGCCTAAGGAGGGTTAGCAACATTTACAGTGCGCTACTTTTGAGGAACTAGATATGATTTCAAGAGAGATTCAAGAGACAGACATGAAACAATGTGAAACACGGCAAACAATGATTGAATCTTACTCAAGTTTCCTCAGGGTTGTGAATTTTGGCAAAACGGAGGACAACTTCTCAGCAAACTTGTCACCATACTTGCGGCTGCGAAAACTGAAAGCAAACGAAAAAGAAGCGAAAAAAACAGAACGAAAGAAGCCTTAATTGTGAATCAGAAGTTGTGATTCAAAAACTGCATTTGAAAAATGTCAGCGTTGTTGGGCACACAAAAGAGAAAGAATACAGTAGCTTTAACTGCTCGAGAGGTCGGTGTGATTCTGTCACTGGGAGCCTTCAGTGACGTAGGCCTTGAGAGCCTCTGTGGAAAGACTTGCTGTCTGTATCCACCCGCTCGCTACTGTTATTGTCCTTATTATTTTGATTCTTATTATAACTTACACAATAATACATGGCCACAATTTTCTCTTCCTGTTTTAAATGGGAATTTCAGGAACAATTTGATATTGTAATGTAAACAGTGTAACACAAAAAAATATGTATTAGGAACAATGAAAAAAAGGGATCTGGAAAAAGCCAAAGCTTAGAAACTGGGAAACAAAACTTAGAAACAAACAACAGATGATTGCTACACAGAACTTATATTAACACTTATCATAAGAAGAGGGCAGAGGTCCCTATGTGCTCAGATTAGATCTGGTTCCATGCCACTGACAGCTGCAGTTACCAGATATAAATCAAATGGACGTGGGATATCTTCGACCTTGGTAGTGGTTAATGGGTATCTAAACAAACAAACAGCATTTACAACAACTTAATAACATTTTTTTCTTTCATGGATGTGTATGCCCTGCAAAGTTCCCTTTTAAAATTTGTGCCTCTGTGTATCGTGATATGTTATGTGTCAGCCTTCGTATTGTTGTCTAGTGTCTTGTGGGCTCACATGGGCATGGGCACTATATAGTGAACAAATGAATGAATGAATGAGTGGATGAGTTACAATCAACCCATCAGTTACATACAATCATACATATGCTGCTCTTTGAGTTTCCTGATTTTAGGGTGCAGAAGTCCAAGCTCTCACCATTGTCAGTTTTACACACCTTCTGGCTCACGGTTTATTTTTTTATGTGGGAGCTGATAAAGCTGCCCTATAAAACAGAAGGTAATTCTCTGATAAAACTTCCCTCACAGTGGAGTCCAGGCTACAGTTGGCCTACTTGTCACAAACTCCAGTGGGGCACAGTAGGATATAAAGAGCTTAGGTCAGATCCGCAGTATGCCGGACAGGTGGCCCATCAGCTGTGGAATGTCAAAGGCAAAGCAACAGCTCTTTCCACATTCGCTGCTAAGGTTTTTCAGATGCTTCATGTATTAACACCACCGACCTCACCATTCCCATGTGTTACAACCTAATTTTTCATCTGCTCTTCATGTACACCCACCCTCTTAACATGAAAATAGTTCCAAGCACAACATGCCCTTCACACCTAGCATTCGGTGTACTGAAATTTCCATTTACATAACTGACGGTCTATGCATTGTTTGGCTTGTGTGAGTATTTGTATGGACTTACCAGAGGAAGTGAATGTATTGACACCTGGGCAGGACATCTAAACAGTCCAACTCCATTGAGCATGCTCCAAAATCCAATCCGATGTCATGATCATCTTTCGAGTTCACTACAAAAGCCAGAGCATCAATATCATTTGGTAATAGGCGGATGTTGCGCAGCTCCAGTGTGGCTCTTGTTTCCACAACCTTTTGGGCCAGTTTGCGGTCCTGGCTCTCCTGGACACAGTGGCAAAGCTCCAATACCTGACAAGATGTGAGAAGGTGGATTCAGTAAAGAAAGAAGTCTGTGCAGTTAAATAATACTTCCATTTATCAAGATTCACTCCATTTCATACTCTACCTTTGGTCCAGTCAGGTTGTTGTGGCAAAGGTTATCTAGCAGTTTTAGAACGAGGGCTTGTCGTTTGTGGACCCAATTTTTGCCAGAGGTCCTGGCTATTTCAACTAGGGCTTGAGTGCAGTTTTGCGAAGCCAGACCACATACATACAGGTACAGGGAGTCAGTAAAGACTGTCCTCTGGTCTGACTTGGTCATCCAGCGAGTTTTCAGACTGAATCTGACAGAGCAATGAACAAGAAGAGAGAGCAAAATCAACATTTAGTTGGATTCAGAGGAAGATACACACCTACATTACATGGCTGTGCAGAGGGTAGTTCCAAGCCTATCTGGCCTGATGAGAAGAATTACTTTACATTACATAACATTACGGAATCAAACGTTGTTCAGTAGATTGCTTCATGATCACCATATGACAACAGCATATTTTGGCAAGGAACCAATATAAAGGGTCATATCAATAATATTTTTATGGAGACATTATACAAAAATACAAATAATACATCTACTGAGTTGGTAGTAGTGTTGTACCGATACCGATACCAGTATCGGACAGGGCCCCGATCGGCACTAAAATGGTGGTATCGGCATCGGCGAGTACCAACAATTAGGGCGCTGATACCATTTACTGATGCTGGTGTGACAGAAGGCAGCCTTCTCTCTCCCGACACTAACTTTTACTTGTAGAACGGCTATGCTCATCACACTCTGTGTTGTGTTATCACACGCGATCACTGTGCATGCCTGCCAAGCACGCCAATCAGCTATCGTTATTGACCTGCTCCAGACCAATGAGAGCGGGCCAATAGCCACTCTTAACCAATGCCGGGGCAGCTTTTTCATGCGGAGGAAAAACAAACCAGAAGAAAGAAATGTCGGCGGTGTGGAAATACTTCAGCATAGATACGGTGTCGAGTACAATAGCTATATGCAAGACTTGCGACACGAAAGTTTCGAGAGGTGGAGTTAAACAGACCAGTTTCAATACAACGAACCTAATAAAACATCTGAAGACGAAACATGTGAACGAATACAAAGAGTTTGAGGCTGCAGCAACTGCTAGCAAGCGAGAGCGGGGTGTACAGCAGCAACAAACTCTGGTCAGTTCATTTCATACCAGGTAGGCAATAAAAAGTTCTACTGGATTCACTTTGTATTAGTCTTTTTCCTGTTTCACAAAGGTAAGCAGCAGCAGCCTTACAAAGCCATGATGGCAATGACTTTACATCCAAGTAGTATGCAGCTCTTCATATAAATGGTATCGGTATCGGTATGGTATCGGCATCGGCCGATACTGCACGGTCAGGTATCGATATCGGATCGGGGCCCAAAAAATGGTATCGGTGCAACACTAGTTGGTAGAGAGGAGCATTTCTGTTCCTTAACAACATTATAATATTTGTGATTCAATTATTTTTTGATGTTTGTCAGGTCCAAAATGATTGCTTTCTTTATCTTTGTGTAAGATCCTGACACTTGGTTCCAGTTTCTAACAAGATTTGTCAGTTAATAGTATAACATTTTTGGTATCAAGTAGTATCAGTGTCTCATCAGCAATCAACAGTCTTGTAGATGCATGTTTGTGTAAGAATGGCTAACCCTAACCCTAACCCTAACCCTTTATGGATATGGACGTGGGAGAACACATCCAAAATGTGGAACAGCAATCTGCAGTTGATACAAAAACCCTAGAATCTGCCATCCTGCAGATAAAATGGAGAGGTTTGCCATCAGTCATTTGCATATAATAACTACTCTGTAGTGATACAAAGCTGGTTGAAAAACAACAGCAAAGTGCCAGTTTAATGAAAATGCCACATGACAGAGTGGGAGAAAGCACATCAAACGGAAACTCTGACTGACTGCTTCTGACTGGCTGATCGATCGTCCCTGCCCTACTGTGGTTACCACATTGTAACAGAAACTAATTATGACATAAAACAAAAGTCACTTGTCACAAATGAAATCCGGGACACAGCGGTTAGCTATGGTATAGCTATGGCTATAGTATAGTTAGCATGCCTAAGTAAGGGATGCAGATTTCTCTTCCACGCTAAATTTTCTTATTAGACTGGAGAGGTAGCAGCAACACAAGTCTCTACAAGGAATATATTAGGCTGTCAACAAAACTGATCACGTGGCTACACAGGAAGTCCTTCAATTTAATAGTGACAGCATTCCTGTCCCGCTGAGTCCCCCTCTGCTGAGCCCATAAGCCCTCATATCGCTGTGATTAGGACATCCTCTGTCAGCCTACGTCAGCACATTTTATCTCCTTTTACAGTAGAGGGTCAAACATATGTATTACTATGCTCAACTTACATGGCTCATCTCTTTCCAAATCTAGAGGGTCCGTGCGTGGTAAGCAACTCTATATGGTCGAATCAACAGCACTCTTTAGCATCTCCCCTCTTCAGAGCATTAAAATGTTCCTGCTTCTCAAATGTGAGGATTAACTGTTTTCCCTTGCATTTTAATTGTTTACATTAATATTGTTGAGGCTTGGACTCTTAGCTGGACAAAACAAAGCATTGTGAGTGTCAAGTGTTACTATTTTTGGACATTTTTACAAATTAAACAATCAATCTAATTGATCACTTTAGAAAGTAATTGGCAGATTAATCCATGATGAGAGAAATTCATTAGTTGCATACCTGTTCAAAGCAGTTGTTTACCTGTTCATCAGCAACCACCAAAGTAGCATGCTGCATGGGTATTAATGCATCAGTAATGTAATCTAATGATATAATAACATAGCAGTTACAGGGGCCATTTTCAGACTTGTAACTAACTTCTGAAAATAAACTGATCATACTCACTTACTTTCACTTAAGTTACATTTTTCTTTTCGTTCACTTTCTTTCTGTGATGTTGTATATTTTGACAGGGTGTTGTGACTATTCTTACTGAAGTAAAATATCTGAATACTTTGTTGACTACTGATAAGATGAGCTCAGGTTACAGGGTTTTATTTTAGTAGCAAGGCACACACAACGACAAGCTCACAACCTGAGCTATAGTAAGAGCTTTTCCTGTCTCTGGTACTTCTGAGTCCAGCACAGACCAATATCACACCAATGTAAAAGGACAGGTGCAAACAGATGCACTGTACATCTAATGTAGGTGTTTGTTTTTAGAAATTTGGGTTATACAGTACATGCTGCACTGTAGATATACTGCACATGTTTTCCAGTATGTCACTGGGCTGATATTTGGGTGATTCTGTCAACAGGTTCAAATTAAATATGTAAAGTAAATTCAAACAACGTGTACTAATTAAGTACAATGATAAAAGAAAATAGCTCTAGTTAACGATTCTAACTCAAGTATAATTGATACCAGGCACAGGACTGAGTGTGCTTGTTACTGCAGCTGCTGTCAATGGAGCTCGCAGTTTCATCTTACAGAGACAAATCAACAGTTCCACAGAGGAAGACTGTCATCACCCTGAGAAACATAATCACGTCCCAGTTACATCTAGCTTCTCTGATTTCAGCTCCTTACGTCTTCTTCAGCTGCGCGTCACTAACATCCCGACTGGTCATAATTCTGAGTGCAGCCAAAAACTCCTGTACGGTCAAATGAATGAAGCAGTAGGAATTGACGAGTGTCCCGTCCTCACGTCTGACCTCCACCTGATGGCAAGACATAAAGACAACACATGTTTTTCATTGAGTCACTAAGTCTTCAGAGGGTAATGTTATTAAACTACTTTGCCTGCAATACAAATGGTAATTTACTAAACTTTGTGCACTGAGAAAACCCCAAAAAGAAACACACACACCAAAACCCTGCCTCTTTCAACAACTACCCTTTCACCCTAGTGTGAAACCCCGCAGCCTCACAGACACAGTGGAGAACATTCTCACATACTGTGCATTCATGTCTGACCTGAGTGAGAAGCCCTGTGTTAATTGAGAACTTCAAAACATCCTGAGAAATGTCTTCTTCCATGAAGAGGATCTGGCTGCTCTCTACACCTTTCCAGGCCAGTTGACTCAGCTCACATAGCTCAGATCGATACTGACTCAAGAGCCACACAGTACTGCACAAACAAACAGAGGACAAGTTAATTCATGTGCCTTTGCAAAACAATTGTAATCTTGTGTTATGTTGTTGTGTCAGTGGTGTGAAATGGCATTCACCTCTCTTGAGGGGTCATGGTATTTGGCGTGCCTGCTCTTCCTCTTCTTTCAGGGTCACGGCTCAAAAACGCACCAAGAACAGTGAGGTAGGCCTGGGTAAGGGTTGATGGTAGCTGGGCTGTACCATTTATTGTATCCATCATCATGTCTCCTCCTTGGTCTCCACTTTGTGCATGATTTTCTCCTCTACTCCCTCCTCCTCCCAGCATCACTTCTTCCTGTATCTCTCTGGTACGCGCTCTTGTTGCATCTCTCCCTTCCAGCAATAAATAATCCAGACATATGCAGCAGATGTTGCAGCGGGCAGGGAGGGATGACATGGCAAGGAGGTGTGGAGTGGAAAGAATCAGGTCCGCTGCCTGCTCTCCAACACTTCTGTTTGCTTTAAGAACATTTACAGTTGAGATATAAATAAGTTCAAGTTCATAGAAGTTTAATGTAAACTCACACAGAAGCTGTCACTTATTTTCCCTGATTTTACCCCTGTTTCATTCCCAGGCTAGCAAAGCATTTCTTCAAGACAGGTCAGGTTAGCTGGAATAATTCAAATGCATGCATGGGTGTGCAAGGTCACTTTCAGTGCAAACATTAGGAATTTCCAAATAATTTTCATGATCTGTTTACAAATAAATTTTAATTCTTAATTCCTAAAATGCAATGGAACAATTTGAAGAACACTTTTTTAAAAACTGTTTTCATGAGCTGTGTAGTAGTGCCTCCAACAACAGAAAAACAGTGGAAAAACTCCTAAATTCAACTTTGTGCAAATATCAAATGTCTTCATTATAAGCTGGTAACACTTTACTTTGAGGGTTGTGCATAAGACTGACCAAACACCATTATAACCATGACATTACAACTGTAATGCAGGCGTTTTCATGACTGATCGAATGAGACTAAAAGACAACAGTCATTGTCTTTTAGTCTCATTCGATCAATTATATCACTTTTGATGTGTAGCTGGAATTGTTTCAGATGTCCTTTCTTTGACAACTTAACTTAAATCAATACAACAATGTCTTTGTTATGATGACCTGGCATTAAAAGGACAACATAAATATGTCTTAGCAGGCCTAATTACCAAATCTAAATTAACACATAGATTAACATTTCATGTATAGTTGGTTTTAAATTTAAGACCATTAAATCTCTGATCTCATCTGAATATTTTTGTTGGCAGGGATATAAGTAGATTTACTTGTTGCTAAAATAAGCTAATTGCTAACTGTAGTTAGCTCAGCTAGCCAGGGAGCTAGCTAGCAAGAAATAATTCTCTAAAACTGAATCTTTTAAATCAAGAATACAAAATTGTTTATATTCACTGGAAATCTAACAGTTCACTATATTAAATTAAATTTACTAAGTTAAATATTAGCATTGTCAGCTCATACGCAGCTGGCAACCACTTGAGTGGGCAGATGATTAGAACAACAGAGGCACTGTAGTATAAATGTAATGGAAGAGGAGAGACGGAATCACACATTTAGAAGCTGAACGTTATCGATAACACCTTTAAGCTCCTAACAACAAACATTTCAAAAATAGCAACTTTGCATTAAAACTGGTACAACTGCCAAATGACACTTCCTTATTATTCATGACAAAAATGTCATGCAAGTCTTATGCATGCCCCTCCAAAAAAAGATAACTGCTGAACACAAAACTTTGAATGTTAATCTCTATTCAAAATAACAAATATTATAATATACATATAAAAGTATAATTTACTTACCTTTAAAGTAGCTGAGTACATACTCTTTGATGTCATGGCAGTCCCACTCCCGCAGCTGCCCCACTTTATCTGATATGCCTTCAAAATCAATCACATCGCGTGCACGACAGGTGACCATCACAGTACACCCTGGAAGAAGTTGACGATTCCACAACCCTGATATGAGGTCTTCAACAGGCAGAGGCTTTTCTGGGTCCAGTACCTTTTTCTTCACCTCTTGTCTTGGGAGTTTTCTGTGAAACTCATCATAGCCATCCAGCACCCAACAGCTCTGCTCTGGATTGGAGAGGAGGTAGTCCACAATGGCTCTCTGCTCAGAAAGACAGAAGACTGTATGACCAATGCAAGAATATTAACAAAGACAATGTATGAGAAAGCAATCACAGGACTGCGGCAGGACGAGGAGCGATGGACTCAATGTTTATAACATTGATGATTGGCGCTCACATGCAGTCAAACGATGGACAGTGTTGTCCTGATGTCAAAAATTTGAAGTGAAGATACCGACAAAATTATCTTGAAATCATTCTGACGCAAATTCACTTCTGGTTTATGTATATGTGTATATATGTTCTGTAATGTATGTAGCATGAAGGAGTTTATGAAGGGTTCAGATTAGGGAATGAAGACAATCGGATCTTTTCCTTTAAGAAAGCCTAAATTTTTCCATTAGCACAAACTCTTTTGAGCACTCCTCTGGGATTTATATAGGTATTGTCCTAGTATTGCTACCTACATACCTTTTCATAGCCACCCCCTTTTGGAGGAAGGTAGTGTCGGAATAGCAGCTCAGACAGGGAGAGAGGGCGAGACAACAAGTTCAGCTGACGAAACTCTAGCAGGACAAACAGGAAGTATGAAGGGACAGGGCCCTGGATGACAAACGATAAAAATTAAAAGTAGGAGAGAGAAAATAGAGACAAAATGAGACAATAAAAGTTGAGAAACATTACATTAAAGGGATCAAAGTCTGTTCACAGGCCTTTGGGAGAATAAAGGATATGGACCATGTGCTGCTGTGGATTTGTTTGTGCAGCCCGAAACTGATCCAGCAGACTGGCACAGAGCATCCATGATAATGCAAAACATTGTTTAAAAATGATCTGAATAATAACAAAAATGTCAACCTACTAGTCCACGTGCCCACTGCTGTCCTAAAACAGACATCAGCAGAGTTTTTCCTGATCCAGACTGGCCAACGAGAACAGTCACCTTTCCTGTACATCCTTGGAGAAAGGTCTCTAATGTCACTCTGGTATCGGAAAACCCTAAATCCCCATCAGATTCTGAATTTGTTGAAAAAATGTTTAGTTAGTGCACAGCAGAGTTTAATTATGCATTAGTAGCTAGGTTTTGTGTCTGTATGACCAAGTTTACATGTGAGATATGCTTTTTGTTTTGACTAAACATTAGATTTCTAATAATATTTTGCAGATTCTTGGTGGACAATAAGAAGACTTAGTGGTAACCTGGTGTTCTGCTCCCTCTATCTGCTGATCCAGGAGTTTTATCAGGTCTGTCCCTGCCTCTGATCATCGTTTTTGGGCTGACCCACACATTCTCCAGCAGGACCTCTCTCAACAGGCGCTCACTGAGTCGCTCCCATCTGCCCAGCAGTAAATCCATCACTGCAACAACATATTGCTCCCAGTGGTCTGCTGCTAGGATACATCATAAAAGAGGAAAACGGGTTATCTATAGTTTGCAAAGCAAAACTTTCACTCTCACCTCTTGGGGTGGTGCAAAGTTGCAGCCCATAGGGCCGGATCGTTCTTTATTTTTTACATTTAATTGCAATATCAACAGATAATTTCCTGTTTTCCGGTTTGTTAAGACATTTACACTTTTACAACAAACAAGTTATAATACAGGAGACAGGATTTAGCTTGAAAAAATCTGATGAATAAAATGACTTATGGAATCAAAATTACTCAAACTACTTAAAACAAACTTAGATGCTGTTAATGTAAATTCTATAGCGGGCTGGTTCTCAGTTACTCGAGGAAGCCTGCTTTAGTTTAGCTGTAACCTGAGCCGTGGGCTAACCCTGGTAATGTTATACCCAGTCTAAAAGATAGCTGAGATGCCATCTTTACTCCAACATATTAACACATGACCAAGGAATGATAACTTGGCATGTCACTCTTATCTTTTATGTGTTATAAAAGTCAGTTTGCAATTTTATGGTTACATCTTGACTTTTGGCAGCAGGCAACATTATTTTTATGAGAAGTGAATGAAGCATTTTAAGAGGGATCATAGGCATATCCATGACAAATGCTCACCCACCTTAGCAAAGACACCAAAAAAAAATTTCACTGGTTTATTCTATTTAATTCATAACATATTTTACATCAAAATGTCGAAATGTTTTTTTTTTCTCATCTCCGACAAAGTTTAAAAAAAACTATAAAATCTTTAAAAATACATAGCACATATAGTAACAAATGACCATGTGTGCTTTTTGAAAAAGTTTTAAAGCTATGAAGACACACTTCTGGTTGGTGTTTTTTAAAATGTTGTTTTTTACAGTTTTGCAATTGCCAATAAGAAAAATTGGAAACAAGACTGACTCCGCCACACTGTGTCCATGGACTTTAACCAGTGACTGGCCATTTGCCACGGTGGTTTGTGCATGTGAATGTAGCTGCAATGTGGAACATTTGAGTGCTTTGCGTATATGTTTTACCAATCCGTGGGCGTTTGAAGAGCTGAGGCTCTAAGGGCGGCGATGACGACTTCTTATCCGTTACACCGGGACTGGATTTTTCACAAACATCTACAATACACAAAAACACATACAAAACATACAGTGCATTAAAAAACAAGTGTGATATACAGCATATATAAAATGTTACCAACATAAGACCATCCAAAAGATTAATGCTATCACGAACACTGCATAATACAGCATATGTTGCATACTTTGCTATTATGAGCCCCATGCTTTTAGTTTCTAAATCATATAGAGGATCTGGGGATTTCCAAAGTGAAACTAAGGGAAAAAATTATTACATTTACTGACTGTTGTTTGGCAAACCACTGCATCTCCAAAAAGTTGCCTTTCACTTTCTATTTGAGATTAAGTAACCCTTCTGTGGGATGCTTTACTATAAAGAAAATAAAGATAGTACAACAACAACAGACCATTGGGTCATTTGCCTTACATTGTATTTCATCTTTGGGAGCTGCTTTGGGTTTGCACGGAGTCAACAATAACTGAGGTGGTGGAAGTAGCTTGCATAAAGCGAACTGAAGAAATGCTGTCTTTCTAAATCACTGGATGTAGGGCAAAGATGCGCATGCAAGTAAATAAAACGCCAAATCAATGGAAAACACCTACAGACTTTATCTTATTGTTTCGTCTACTTTTTATTTTTGAACTTTGTGTTTTTTGTAACGTTCAGAGCAGAATGCAAAGAAACAATATCGTTGCACAGGTAAATGTGTTTCTATAACTGTGCATTTGACATTTAACAATTAGAATTTTAAATGCATGTCATGGCAGGCAGGTGGAAAAATCTATAATCATCTCTACAAGCACTGTCATACATATATACAGTATACATGTTCTCACATTGGCTCAGACAGATATTCAGAGACAAACGTAAACTACCTGTGTTTCTCAGAGACACTTGTTCTGTGGCTGGCAACTGTCTGGCATCAGCTGAACAAAAACAGAAAGTCAGTATGTCACCAAGGGCAGAACAGAGACACCTTTTGTTTTAACCACATTAAATGCAAGTAAGGACAGAAAAAAGTGTGGGCCACCCTGAAACCGTTGCAGGTGCTTCAAGAACGGCAGAGCAAGATACTAACAACATGTATAACTTATGGTCAGCAAATATTGAATGGATTTAATTAAAAGGTGATTCAACTCTGAATTGTGTAATGTTTTCAAATTAAAATCAAAAGTTTCACTGCTGAACCAACAATAGCATTGCTATGAGCATCAAATAAAAAAATAACTGAAGCTGTCATGTTGGCATGCTCCACACTGATGGTGGTGTACAGCAGACATGGCGTTTAATAACCTAGCACATACTGTGTGCACCCATTTCAGGAATCAGTCATTTCTGGGTTAGCACTGTGATGAAGGTTCAGTTTAAAAAACATTTCCACAGTTATTAAGCAGGAGATGCTTTGGCCACCTGTTATAGCCACAATCTAAAAAAATAATTACCTAAATATTAGATCACCTCATGTCAAGACATGCATAAATAAATGCAGAAGAGGTGGTGAATTACTTGGGGCAGAAAACAGCACTGTCAACTGCAAAGTTGCACCACACTCTGTAATAGAAGGTGCTTCCCATGATAAAAAAAAGAGTGAGAAAAAAACTCACTTCCGTTGCAACTCATTGAGAGGAAGGCAATCACAGTTTATGTCCTGCGTGGTCTTTGTTGAATTACCCTTTACAGCACATGAAATTGTGCTTCACATTTTTCAGTCTGTGTAAAGACACACTGAGCTGTTTTCTTTCTCACAACACTGACTCATTACAATTACTAAAGTGAATTTCTGAGTGTGGGTGACTGAGGAAGCTCTCACATTGCAAACACATCCACAACATTCAACTAGCCTGGGACACCATGCGTCAACATTCATAGCATCATTTTATACTCACTGTGTGTATACCCAGCCACTGACATGAGCCTCGATTCCAGGTGCATGGGGATGTTCTCACACAACATACACACAGTCTGAAGGAAGTTGCAGCAATCTGCAGCACTGGCTGCTCTGAAATACTCCAACATTGTTCTAATGTGTTCTGTTCGTGCGGCTGCAGAACAGGCTAGGTGGTTGATGTTCAGCCCAGCGTTACCTGGCATCATTTGGCTCAATTCCATTATGACTGTAGGTAACTGACTGTTAATGATGGTGAGCAGTTCAGAGGATTCCTGATGCAAGACGGAGTTCACATTTTGATGGTCAGGGTCAACCTCGTCATCCATGGTCAGACTCCATCAGCTGGTACACAAACATAATACATAAAGTATTTTATTATAATCAATGAGCCCTATTGAACACAAATGTATCTGGCAATTTGGTTATGTTGTTATGGTAGTGGTGGTGGAAGTAGTTGCAGTAGTAGTAGTTGTAAAAGTTTCCGATGTTACGGTGGACAGACATGTTCAAATGTGTAGGGCTGTGCACCATGTACAGGGAAAATTTGTTTTTTCTTCCATCAAAGAGGTTGTGATTATACCTGGGTCCATTTGTTGGTTTGTTACCAGGATTACACAAAAACTACTGACTGTCTTTACGTGAGGCTTGGATGAAGGATGGGTCTTAGCCCACAATAGACACTATTAACTTTTGATGCAGACTGGATAAAGTGATGGATCAATGATTTTCTTTTTTTTAATTGCAAATCAGGGCCTTTTTCAAAATGTTCATTTCTTTCTCTGGGAATAACACCTGGATCATGATGAAAAAAATCAGGTGTATTAACGTTGCTGGTATCTATGGAGGCTAGCACGTTTGGTTGCACGAGGCTGGACTGAATTAAAGGGAACTGTTGGACCTTGGCGGAGGTATGCACTCTACTGACTGCCTTACTAATTGTACATGTTTTCCACAGAAACTGAGCCATAATCAGTGGGTCTCAGAATGAAAAAATAATCAATGGTGCAATATCATAACATCAGAACTGTAATCACAGTCTAATAAATTTCAAAATTTAACTAAAAACATTCAGTGTAAAGATTAAGCATTGATGCGATCTACACATCTAGCCTATGTATTGTATTGCAGAGATATACTCACGTTAGCATGCTAACCAGCTAGTCACATGCCTGAATATCTCTTCTCCCAGCCCTCCAACGCTTCTGTGCTCACAGTGTACCAATGCCGACACTTCCCCCGAAGTGAGCCTAGCTGCTCGCCTAACTGAGCTAATCAGCTAACAGCAGCAGCAGTTCATGTTAACAGAAGTTAAAATCAGCTAGCAGTGATACTGGTTATAGGTTGCCAATATTAGGTAAATTTGGACATATTACACCTATAATTTAATATTTTTTCTTAAAGGAAAAAAACAGGTCACACAGAACGAATCACCTTAAAGGGGTTCAATTAATATTGAGCCATCTACAATCTCATTGTTCCCCTTAGTTAGGAAAATGTAAACACATAACATAGACAACAAAACTGACACTTCGGAGGGCTATGACTCTGATGATCACTTAAATTAATCATCATTGTACACACAGGAAGTCACAGTGAAAAGTGGAGTAGATGAGTCCACTTTATATGCAGGTGTAAGACACGGCACCTCTTTAGTATGACGTGCAATATGTAAGTTACAAACATTAAAACAACACCTAAAATTATCAACAGAGTGTGATGAACAGTTCTGATGTTATGACGTCTATTATGCTGCACAGATACTGAATTTAGAACGCTAACCAGCAAGCACCAACCTGCCCTGCTGTAAAGCTCCTGTGCTTCAGACCAACACTGCCCGGATTCCCCTAACTCACTATCTAGGCTGCTAGCCGCCCTGCAAACTGAGGCAACAAGCTAATGGCAGCAGCGGTTAGAAGCAGTTAGTGGTCTAGCATTCCGCTGCCCCATATTTGTTTTGAATTCAACAGGCGGTTAATTCTTACATACTGCATCTTTAACTCAACGTTGCTTATCTCCTGACAGGACCTCATGGCTGTCTTCAAATAGTTAATGGACATGTTTGGCTCTCACACACCAGAACTTGTATTTCAACCTCGTGCTCTGGTTCGCTCCCTCGGGACTTAACACAGTCTCTCATCAACTTTATTTCACAGTACCCTAGGGTTTTGTTGAGGAATTAAAGTCTTGGATTTAGTTGATTACGTTCTAGTTTCGACAGATTCTGTGGACCATTAAGAAGACAGGTAGTGTTTACACCGACGTTCATTTATCAGAATGCGACCTCAGATAATGTGAAGATAACAGACGCGCGTCTACGCAGCACTTTTTAGATGCAGTTTTTTAACACAGCTAGCTAGTGCGCATGGAAGGGCTTTTATCTTTTTCTTATTTTGGACCGACTTTACGCCTCTCGCGCCGTCACTGTCAATGTATTACCAAAGACAATCGATCGAAAGTGTCCCATATCCTACAGCCCGCTCTGTCCTCATTCAGAGCCTCGAGGTCACGTAAGGTAACGAGCATCGCTTTGTGCTGACTCAAACACAAGCGGCTCTCAGGTGCTCACTAACTGAGCCGCTTCATCGTTGTATTTAAAAATTAGCTAATGCTCCTGAATAAAAAGACCACTTACCAACAACTGTTGTCGTAGACTGCATCAGCCTGCAGCCAGGGTGCTTATTATACTAAAACGAAACCAAAGGCAGGGAATATCGTTTTGGTTTCGTTTTCTGCGCAGCAATACCAACTCGGTGCGCGTGGACACGGGCAGAAAGGTTGGACGGATAGCCGGACAGTCTGGACTACAAATCATCGCTTTTATCCATTGTGGCGGAAGGGGCATTTTGTTAGAAGATTTATTGAGTTCACAAATGTTGCGCTCAAGCTCTGAAAGCGGGGGCAAAGACGGATGAGGTCCGGTATTGTTACATGACACAAGCACAGGGTGCAGCAGAGCACAGTCCCGCTCCTGTCGCACAGAGGTGCAGCAGACGAACCTCGCCCAGACAAAATGTACGTTAGAGAGCAGGTGACTGCCTGGTGGCACAGAGTACTGCGGCTTGCTGACTGACTGACTCAATCGGAGTAAGGTCTAATTCAATGTCATTTTGTAAATAGTACCCGAAAGTCATACTTGAGAATGAGTAAAGATATCGGGTTAAACTATTACTTTGGGAAATGGGAAAGGCAACCACACATATAGTACTTGAGTCAAAGTCTTAAAGTATCTGATATTAAATTTAATCAAGCATGAAAAGCACTATACAATATTTATTCACATGTCAGATTTGCAATTTGCGTTTTTTTTATTCAGATTGCCACTAAAATCAATTAATTAAAATGTTTCACTTTGATGCAGTATGCAATCTGCAAAGTAACAAGTAGCTTAAGATATATATATATATAGTCTTAGTGTAAATGTAGGTGTTTTAATAAATCCTTTCAGTACAGCAAGGTTGCAAAAATCCCAGTCTTACTACGGAAGATGCAGATCTTTCACAGAGAGGCACAGACACTGACTGGAAGTCGGCCATGTGTCTTGTACTGCTTAACTGAGGAGCCCCAGTCTCCTTAGAATTCATTGCAGAAAGTGTAGGAGACTTTAAACCAAAGCTTTCATATTTAGCTTTGAAATACATTTTTTTTCTACCAATATAAATACAAATTTGCATCAATAAGCTGATTTTAAACAGACTTTCTGAAAAGAGATGCCAAGTTTTTATTTATAACCAGTTCTTTTGCTATAATTGAGAAAAAAAAAGTGATGTAATGTCAGTGTCATGTATTTAAATGTATTTATGAAGCACCCCTGATCTGTGTTTACACCTGCTGAAGTGCTCTAATAATGCATGGCCACAAGGCTCAAAGATGAACTGTGCTTAAATAGCAAGATGCCCATTCTGTCTGCTCTTCCCCCCTCTACCTGTGGTGAGCTGCAGTCCCTTTTATCCTTGTTTTTTTTTCCAGACGCAAATAGATTCTACCATGAGTGGTAAAAGCTTTACTGTACCATGCTCTTGGTTTGCTAACTCATCAGCTGACTGTCTTTTTACATATAGCTTCAACAACTGCTCTTTGCATCGAAACTCCCACCCCCCCACAACACTATCCCTCTTGACCTCCGACCTCCCAGTTTGTCTCTTGATTCGAAGTACCTCAGACACGTATCTCATTACATTGAGCTGGTGTAATTAGATCAGTGTGACACAACACATGTAAAGCGACCTTTTAAAGAAACATGTAATGAAACAAGACAACAAGACTGAATGATTCCTGGACTGGCACTCTCTGTAAAAAGACTGTTGACTGATTTACGAAATGAGCAGATGATGAACACCCTCCTAGTGGGACAGTGTTGGAGGATGGGAATTTGTTAGATTCATTTAGGGACTCAGACCAAATTCATAGACTGATGATACAGATTCTCAATCAAGACATGGCTTTAAAAGTGAAACTTGTGGTTTGAATTCAGCTAAGTAATCAACATGTTTGGATAGCATAAATAAATAGGAAAACATGTCAGACTGTGAGCCATACAAATAGTACCTCTATGTTACTTTCTTTCAAAAGTAACATATTGTATGACTATAGCATCAGTCCAAATGAGGTAAACTCTGGAGTAGGAGGACTCTGCTGAAAGTCATCAATCAAATGCATGCTCACTGTGTCTGCAAGGGTGGGTGAACTGTCACCGTAACATCAAATCATCCTAAACAGAATTTGACAAGACACATTTATTTATCAGACATATGTTTCACTCAATATCCTGAATGACGCTTATTGAGCATCGAGCTAAATGACAGGCTGAGCTTGACTAGCCTGTGCCATATGGTGATGTATGGTTCATAAATAACAGCTCATAGACATCTCAGTTACTTATAGAAGTTAGCCCTCCAGCGGCTGTCTGCAGTACACTGTACTTTACTTTCAAAAGCCAGGTGACTGATTGCTTCAGAATTACTGAGTAAAGACAACTTTTATATTTCAGTTGAACAAGCTAAACTTTTTTTTAACAACTTAAAATTGGAAGTTTTCTTTACTTGGTAATTTTAACATAATTGGTTTCCTCGACTCTATGGCAATTTTCACATTTGCTCTAACTGCTGCTGGCTCTTAATGCACAACCCAACCTACCTCAATGCTACTTTGCACCTCATGTTAATGCTATACATTTCTTATTTTAGTTTATTTAGCCTATTTTATTATATTTTTATCTGACTTGTTTTGTGTCTATGTAACTAACATACTGGATTATTTGTATCTATGTAACTAACATGCTGGCTTGTAAACTTCATGCAGAGTTGTGTACCTAAAAGAGCTGACTTATGAACTTCGTGATGACTGTTTACTTAACTTGCTGACCTGTTTGTTTCTGTGTACAACTACCCTACGTGCCTTTTATTGCCACCGGAGACAAATGAAATGTTTTCGAATAGAATTTTGAAAGTAAAGTCACTTTTTCAGATTTTACTGTGTAATATTAGTCAACTCACAATGGACATTTGTATTCAAAGGCAAGTAAAAAAAAGCTGTAGCAACTTTTTCTTCAGAATAAGATCCAGCTTTATTGGGCAAGTATATGGATGTGCACACACAAGAATTTGACTTGGGTTTTTCCTTGCTCTTAAAGTTACACACAGTTCCCTGCAATAAATAAACATTCAGCAAAAAACTACAACAAAGCTGAATAGAAATAGATAAAATTATAATTTAATTTAAATGTACAGATAAGTATAGCAAAATACAAAAAGCATCAATGAACAACAACCCTCAGTATCTCCATATAAGTCAAGCAAGTGCAAGCTAGGTGCAGAGTACAAATAGTGTTGGAATAAATATTGTTAACAGTTACAGCATGCCTCCTACAGTTTAAAGCAGTATTCAGTTTTGGTCATAACATACTTTTCAATTAGTCAGTATACAGTAAACCAATCCAAGACAAGCTGTGTCCCCACTCTTTA
Source organism: Sparidentex hasta (assembly GCA_030272975.1). NCBI lineage: Eukaryota > Metazoa > Chordata > Actinopteri > Spariformes > Sparidae > Sparidentex > Sparidentex hasta. The sequence continues at coordinate 88,936 of JARJLU010003264.1, forward strand.
ATAATATGCCCCCTTCTTTCACCTACACAGTGCCTTTTAACACAGTATCTTTTAAACTACTCAAATTACATGATGGAGTAATACAGAGATCATCTAACAGGCTCAGATCACTGAGACATATATTAGCATGTGTTCCTCCTTGCACCCCCAGTTAACAGACAACTGGCTCAGCCTAATCTCTCAATCAAAGTCATCCTACTATGTAGACTGAATGTCCTTGAGGATGTTACCAGTGGGAGTCCTGGAATATAAAATGTATTAGAATTAAATGAAAGACAGTTGCATTGAATCACATTTGTGTTTGTTTAATTATTTTAAAGATTGCATAATAAATATACAATCAACATCTCCATAATAATTATATAATAATATTAATATTAATAAAATAATAATATAATAATAGCGTTCATGACGAAAACTTTATTCAGATTATTTGATTATTATTCTGATTATCAAAAAAAAAAAAAAAAAGCTTCTGAGCTGTGATGAAGCTAAATGTGGTTCCTGAAAATGCCTGCTATGCTCCCAACTATTCAAACTTGAGTGTGGGGTTTTCTTCTTAATTCTTGCAATTTCATTTGAGCTTGGAAAACCATCATCATCATGTGACGTACCAAAACTGCTTTGACCCTAATCTATATAAAAATGAAACTGCCTCGGCAGACGCAGGTTTATTTGGAGCAAATTTTTGACCAAGCTTTTCAAAAGCTGTGAACCTCTAATCAGTTCAATAGCTGACAGACATGCAAGCTATCAAATAAAAAATAAATAGGAAATCTTGTACAAATACATAGTTTAAGAACTTTACTATTTTTTCCTATATTATATTATATTATATTATATTATATTATATTATATTATATTATATTATATTATATTATATTATATATTCAGTTAATACTCCTTTGATAATTTGGAGGAAAACTTCACTGACTTTCAAAATATTAATAGTGAGCTATAATGTAGCACACTCATGGAATGAATCTTAAAAGTGTTAATGCCTTAAGATGTGAGTGATAATAACACAGCTTAGTGTTGGATGTAAACATTTGAATCACATATTCATCTCTTGCTTATTTTTATAGATATGCTTACATTCAATGTTTTAAAAGACAACAATAATATACTTACTTCAGTCAGGGATTCTCCCAGATTATGTACCAGCGAAATATTTCAAATGCTTCACGACACAGCTGTCCTTCTGACCTTATTTGGCACATTAGCCTGCTTTAAGCTTTGCTTTGTAAGCAAACCAGACTGAATATAAGGAGACCAAGAAGAGCTTCAGAGTGTGTGGCAGAAGACCAGTGAAGTTCCTTCTTGTGGTGAGGTTATCTGCTGATAAACCTTTCAGCAATTTCACTTTTCCCTAATTTCAGTTATTGTTTTCAGTACACTACATGAAATTCTATCACACAACATAAATGCACATATTCCTTGTCCTTTTACAACATAATATTGGTAGGCATATTTTTTACTTTCTTTTAATTAAGGTTTTGTTATTTCGTGCACTGATGAAAACAATGTTTTGAACAGGATTCTGGAATATAACCTTCTTTACTCAAGGGGAAGGGGAAGGTAGGTACGACTTTTACCAGTGATTACTTTTTTAGCATGGTTATGTATTTGTATGTTTAATGAGAGGGCAGCACAGTGACACATTGGTTGGCCTCACAGCATGAAGATTTTAGGTTCAAGTCTGCTTTACCAGCTAGGGCTTGTTCTCCCTGTTCCTGCACTAAAGGGCAACTCTAAATTCCCCATAGAATGTGAATTCAGTGTCATACTCACAAATGGTTGTCTGTATCTATGTGACAGCCCTGTGTGACAGCCCTGTGTCCTAGATATGCTCTGCCTCCTGTTCAGTGTCAGCTGGGATTAGATCCAACCCCCAAGCCCTTGAAAAGGATGAGCATGCCTGGTTAACACATCAGTGGATGTTTAAATTATCTTCATGTGCTGTGCACTCTATTCGTAACAGTTAGTTTAAATGTAACAACAATGAATTTGTCAGTCTGAACGGGTTTGACTATGTCTTGCTACTATTCAGAAAGATGTCAACTTCAAGTGCTGTTTAATGTCATGAGCTCAAAACATTGGACTAAGATGGCAGCTCTATGTCATTGTGTAACAGACGTAAGCCGCAACCATGAGTACGGACGCCGAGATGGCCATTTATGGCAAAGCTGCCATCTACCTCCGTAAGCCAGAGAAGGAGAGAATTGAGGCTCAAAACAAACCTTTTGATGCCAAAGCTGCCTGCTATGTTGCTGATGCTAAGGAGCTGTACGTGAAGGGAGCAATCATCAAGAAAGATGGTGGCAAAGTCACGGTCAAAATCCTGGACACTGAGGAGGTTGGTATTATGAATTCAGTGTCAACTAAAATTAAACATGATCAGTTCTAATTGTTACATATGTCCTGTTCCAGGAGAGGACAGTTAAAGAGGATGACGTCACTCCAATGAACCCTCCCAAGTACGACAAAATTGAGGACATGGCCATGATGAC
>JARJLU010003270.1:0-10510 GCA_030272975.1 Sparidentex hasta
TGTATATATATTGCATATATATTGCATTTTCATATACATTTTATTTCAAGATATATATATATATATATATATCTTGAAATAAAATGTATATGAAAATGCAAGTCTTCACACTGTTAACAACTAGACTCTCTGAGTCCTGTTAATAGCCCACAAAATGCGTTATTTGACAACCTGAGAATGAGACCCAAAAATCAGCTGTCTTTCTACAGAATCGCTTTATGAGTACGTCAACATCACGCAGTTAATCAATTGATTAATAAGAGACCTCCATAATGCATGACACTGGCATGTCTGACATTTCCTCTCTAAGGTCTTAACTTTCTGCTTTTAATGCTGGGTAACTTAATCTATAATAATATATAATGTTTGATCAGCGAATATTTAATTTTAATTATATGAATCTGCAACGTAACTAGTAACTAAAGCTGTGTGCAGTGAAAGTATGAATATAGTTAAAAAATCAATTTATGCAAAATATTAAAAGTAATTAAAGTGTGTATCTACACTGTTCAGCCAAACATTAAAACAACTGACAAGTGAAGTGAGCATCGATCATCTTGTTACAATCAAATGTTCTGCTGGGAAACTTTGAGTACTGTCATTTCTGTGGGGCCTCTTTGACAAACACCACCCACCCAAACCCCGTTCAGACCAACTACATCCCCCCATGGCAAAGAACCCAAGGTGTCAAACTGGCCTCCTCATTCTCCAGATCCCAATCCAGTTGAGTATCAAATACAGTAAAAATCTCCACTGACTCAAAACTTCCAAAATAACACACTAAATCTCTACAAACCTCCACAAATTCCCTTAAAACTTCCACAATACACAAAAACCTCCACAATGACACAAAAAGTCCACAGAGTCAAAACCTCAGCAAATTAACAAAAAACGTCCACAAATACACAAAATCTCCACAAATATACACAAACCTCCACAAATTCACTAACAATTTCCACAAAGACACACAAAACCTGCACAAAGAGACGTGAAACTACCACTGCTCTGCTTTCTCATCTTGCAGGTGATGGACGGTTGAAAGGACGAATCACCAAGAGGAGCCAAACAATGGAGATGCGCCACCGCTGGAGCCTGAAGGGAAAGTGTGAGTATCTTTCACCTGTACTTTACAAGGGGGATCAAACATGGCTGATATATCCGCAGAGTGCTGATGGTCATTGTTTGTTTCTCCAGAACGAGAGCAGCCAGGAGCTGAAAGTGTGGGCAGTGGAATGGTCTGATGAGGACGAGTTGGACGACAGCTTCCTAAACTGAATCCTGATTTCCTGTAATCAAGTTTTGTGGACTGACATGTTGTCTGCCTTGTGCTTGGGCCAGGAGAGGAAGGCTCTGCAGCGGGTGATCCATCCATCCACAAAGCATCAGTGACAGAGGAGAGATGAAGTGTCTGCTCAGAGCTTAAAGAATTTCAAAAAAGACTAAAAGAACCAGAAGTAACGGCTGATGTTGCTGCTGTCCTCTGTGAGACTCCTGAACATAAAAATACTTTGAACATCAACACAATAGACTGCTTTGGTTTCTGTTCGTCTGTGATGAAGCATTAAATGAGTCAAACTTATTTTACAAGCCTGGTGTTGTCAAATGTTTTCTATTAGATCAGTAGGAAGTGTTGTGCTGCTCGCAAACAGACTCACACTCTCAGCTGTATAGACTTCAAACACAAGAGCGCCACTGACCCTCATAAGGGTTCAATTCCTGCCTAAATGTGTGGAGGAGAGCAAACAGTACCAGTTTTCTTAACTCGCTGTTGTTCCTCCATCATTCCCAATCTACATCAATGCATTCAGCATCTCCTGTCGCTCACAATCTAACATTTTGGCAATCAGAGTTTTGGTGCTTTTAATACGGGCAGGAGGTATTTTCTTTAATTAAGTAAACTCACAGTCTTTTATCTTGGCAGAGTATTAATCAAATTAGTCAAAGACCACAAGTGTCACCTAAGATAGTAATCAAGCATTTAACTAATAGTTCAATAAATACAGGCATTAATAAAATAAAGTATTAATCAAAAATAGGCTAAATTACAATAATTGTATCATTATTTGATGTTTTAATACGTAATAAAATGAAGAATTCTAAATGAAAATAAGAATCCACTGATAAATAGTTAAAATTAGAAATGAATTTACTGTTTGAAATGTTAACTTTTTTTAATTGCAGAAGACAAATAAATAGCTGGATTTACAAACTGAATTAACAATACAGATCTTATTATTTGTGATGTATATTTATGTAAAGCAGTTAGAAATACCTTGTGTCTGAATGGTGCTTTTGTACATCAGTAAAGTTGCCTCAAGTGAAGTTTTATTTGTTTGAACATACTTAAATCTTGAGGAAATCTTGTTATAAAAACTGATACAGAAAACTGGACTTGGAATTAATCTAAAAAGCTTTTTAGTCTAGAGAGTTTACAGGCTCTGCCTCTACTTGCAACACTAATTGTCAGAACCGGGAACTGACACTATAACGATCTTATAAAGACGTCTAAGTCATTTCATCATTGTGTTTTTATAGACAGGTTTGCATGTTAGCAAACGTGTCTGTTGGAGAGTGTTAGCATGACACCATTATCGTGCTGTGTAATGTTAACTTGTTAATATTAGCATCATTACAGCCGAACATCTGAGTACAGCACAGTTAGCCAACAGACTCCATGTGTTGTGTTTAATAATGTCTCGGTATGTTAGTATATCACCATCTAGAAGCAGCTACAGTAGTTTATACACACAGTATGCAGCCTCATTGTAGCCTGCACTGAATGGACTCAGTGTGTTTGTCTCAGTTGTGGTTTACTGTGTTATTTAAATCACTGCACTGACTACCTGTATGTCAAAAGATAGACTCTAAAATCATACTACTTGTGTAAAAAGAACTGAACACATTTGGTTTACCTCTACGGGGATTGGGAGGGTTATTTGAAATGTTTGTTCTGATAGTTACATATTTAATAACTCATCTAAATCAGAGAATAAAACGTAACTGTTAACTGTGGCTTTCAAATAAGTGAATTAATTTATTGCATATTTTTTTCAGTAGCTTATTATATTAGCTTTTTCCATTCTGTCATTCAGATGCTGTTTTAATGTCTTACTGTTTTAGTTTTGATTAATTTCTGTTTCTGAATAGATTGAATTCTATATAAATAAACTTTCCAAAGTGAGGTTTTATTTGTCTGAAGGTTTTTAGATCTCAACCTTGAGATCTCTAAACCATGTTTTAAACCGAGCAGTTATTAATATGAAATAAAAAACGGGAACTGAAATAAATCCAAATCCAGATAGTTTACAGGCTGTACACGATCGGATCGTTGAAGAAAATGTACCTCATCAAACATGTCCATGACGAGTTGTTTCTGTATATGAAGAATGCGACCTGAATATGCTGGTGTCTGCCATCAGCAGTTCTTTTCTTCTTCTGTGTTTTTTACGACAGTTAGCAACCAGTGCGCTACCTCCATCTGCAGCTCCTGAGCGTGAATTACAGATTAAATCCTACCAATTAATTGTTTGTTTATTAAACTGAAAGAAAACTCTGCTGTTCTGATTTTAAATGTTACATCCATAGTTCTTCTTCTTCTTCGGCGTTAATTTGTAGTTGGCAGATGAGCTCAGAGGTGCATCTACTGTTTAATAATGGTACAAGGCTGGGCACGGCAGTGTTGGATTAAGTATCCAGACCTTTTACACAAGTAAAATGACTACTTTCACTCTGTAAAAATACTAATTAAACTATTAAAAGTGCTGCATATTTACTTAAAAAAATGTGAGTAAAATCTAGAAAATATACCTTAAGAGTTAAAAGTAAAAGCTGCCTACTCAACGCAGGAAAACAGCAGCTGTGATTCAGATATTGTATTAGATAATCATTACATTTAACTGTAGTAGTTGGTTAAAATGGAAAATGGATAAGGAGTAGTTAAATGTTATGTATGTGTCTCGAACTAATGTTTTTAAATGAAAAGCACTGTAACAACAAAATGATTCCAGATGTGCTTATACACACTGCTGGGTGTCATGTCTCCTGTTGCGTTGTCCTTGTGTCTGGTTTTTGGTTTTGGGTTTTGATTTCATGTCCTTTTTTTCTATGTCTTGTTGTGTTATGTGTTTTGTTTTTTCCTTGTCTTGTGTCTCATGTTCTGATTTTTCCATGCCCTCATGTGTCCTTTAAGTTCTCCTGTGTTCTCCCCTCTGGCTCCCTCTGTCTGTTGTCTTGTTCCCTCCTGGTCTGTTCCTCTGTGCTCCTCCCCCTCATTATCACACTTGGCTACCTTCCTCCTCTCTCCTCACCTGTTCCTTGTCATGTCATTAGTGTCTGTGTATTTAGTCTCTGTGTTCCCCTCACTCCTTGCCCGGTCATTGTATTCTGTAATCTGTTTTCTGTTAGCTCCTGTCCATGCTCCTGCCCCGTTTTGGTATGTTTTGGTTTCAAGATTTTCATGTTTGATTTGTACTTTGCCTTTTCTTTTGCACTTTGTTGAATTGCTTTATTTTGCTACTTTGTTTGGATGTTTTGTTGCTACTTTGCCTTGTTGGTTTTGTTTTGCTACTTTGCCTTTTTGTCCCATTTTGTCTGTTGCATTTCAGCTTTTGTTAATAAAAGCTCGCCTTGTGTTCCTCTTTACCTTTGCCTCCCGTGTATAACTGCGTTTGGGTCCACCTTCCCCTTCCTTAGTTTTTCCCCTTAAAACCCCAACCTGACACTGGGTAGATTCTAGGAGTCCACATTTTCGAATATACCTCATCTTATGCCAGGATAGAAACTCCACAACAACCTGTTCAACAGCACATTAAAATAAATTAATAAATAAAGACTTTAGAATGTGTGAACTATTTAAAATATTTCAATGGGGTTTTGAAAAAATACTTTCAATATAGAAAAAGACAAATATCTATTTTTAAAAATTAGATAATGTGAAATTAATTTCATTGTCATAGTATTATTATTATTATTATTCATTCACTCAAAGATTATTTGGCAGTATATGAGATATGAAAGATTGCACTGTAACTGGATGACAGGTTGGTCAGAGTTCATCTCTTGCCTGAAAAACAAAGAAGGAAGACGAGAACGGCAATGGATTTTTCTTCTTTTTCTCGTTATTTCGATATAACAACGATTGTTGTCGCCTCATAAGGAATGCATTTATCTCGTTATCTCGCTATAACAAAGATTTGTTTCTCCTGATAATGAATTAATTAATAACGTGTTCGTCTTGATTTCAACCTGCAAGAGCTTCCAGGAACGGCTTCTGTAGCCGTAGCCCACCAGTTACAGTTACACTTTACGTTTGTTTACTTGACTGGGTTTGTTTAGGGGCTACCGGTTAGCAGGTAAGGTAACGTGAATGTCATGTCACAAGAAGGATAAAATGCGGCAAAAATGTGTCTCACAGAAACAGAAAAAAATACCATTGGTAAAATCTAACATGAGCTCCATATTTAAACTTTAACGAGCACTTGATGGGACTTGAACCCAACTCTTGATGAGTCTGACCTGTAGTATCAACTTTAAGACATATTTCACCCGCCATTTGTGTATTGGCAGGATAATTTAAGATAAATGTAAAGTGTTAACAAGGCACAGAATCAAAAGTGTTTATGTTTGTATGAAACTCATACAGTTTACCCGCACATAATGACATCCTTAAAATTGATCAACTTGAACATTTGTTTTGTTAGAATTTTTGACACTTATTCTAATATTCACTTTGAACTGCTGGATGCAAGAATAAATGCCTGAAATAGAAACTTTGGTCACCACAGGCTTAAAATATTTACAGGGATTAAGTTTAAAGATTATAATAACTTCTGGGAGGTTTCTCTTTATTTATTCCACACTGATCAAATCACAACGACACCCAAAATCTGTCTTAACCACATTCATACAGATGGTTACATCAAGAAGAGAAAGTGAGTTGTATAGCATGACAATATATGAATGTGTGTTTCATATTGAAGAAGTACAAATTAAGAATACAAAAAAAGAGTTAAATAACCACAACTGCCAAGTCAAAACATTATATTGTCAAATTTCCATGTTGATTAGCATGATTAACTACCGAACCAAACAGCTCTAAATATCTGAAACTCCTAATCAAGAAATAAATGTCTACTTTAAATAAGCTACTCCATTGCAGATGTGCTTTACACAGTGCTCTACATCTTTACCTGATCATGAAGAATGCACAGATAATACATAAATAAGCATAAATGTGACTGATGGCTGAATAAAACCCTGCTGTAAAACATTCAGTATTCAGTTTTACACAAAGACATTTTAAGAAACCATGATTGATTTTTCACAACATGATTACAGAATGTAACGTGTTTGGTACTAACATGGTGTCAAATAGGGATTCAGTCTTAAATGAGGCACATGCAGCTGCAGAAGGAGAAACTTGACTTTAAAATGATCAAACTACAACAAAGATATGTGTATAATATTGAGCAGTCCTAAGTACATACTTTGAATATGCATTATTGCATCCTCACTGATGCTACAGGAGCCATGAATCAATTAATAGATGTTTTTCTATTAAGTTACGAGGTGAAGGGATATTGTTATCTCTAGGTGTTTGTTTTGGTTAGTTTATGGATATTTTACTATGTGGTCATATTGAGTAGGGGGATATGGGCGGGGTTATTAGCTAATATTGGCACCTGTTCATTTCTCATTGTTAGAGAGAGAAGGTGAGCTGGGTCGCCATATTTTTGTTGACCACTATTTATCTTTGATCACTGTGATTACTTTGATGAGTTTGTGTATTTTATCATGAGTTGATCATCGTTTTTCATTAATAAAAAGTTAAACTTATTTTCGACTATCAGTGACTTCTTTTAGGAAGCATGTTGGACAATCAGGCCAAACCTCAGTCTCTCAGTGACTCCTTTGTGTAAAGTGAAACTCTCGTCAAAAAGCAACCGAGGCTCGATACAATGTGAAGTTTTGCTCGTTGTATCACCAGGGTTTCAACACATGAACATGAGCATTGAGAACATTGCTTGTGTACACAGAGTTTACTAAAAAGGTGTTTGAATGACTCACGGTTGCTGCTGTACCTCCGATGCGCCACCGTCATGTCAGACAAAAAGTGTCGATCCCCGAGTGCAACATAACAGGCAAGAGAGTAATGGTGGACCTCCTACCTGTTAGGTCGCTCTCGGGCATCAACACTCTTTGTCTGCCATGACGGTAGCATGCCGGAGATCCAGCTCCTATGGTGTGTACAAATAGAATGTTCTCAGTGCGCGTGTTCATGTGTAGAGTCTCTGGTGATACTACGAGCAAAGTTTCATGTTGCTTTGAGCCTTCTTAGTGTTGTAAAAATAGTCATTTTGATGCTAGCACTAAAGTGCCCCTGCATGCCATTGAAAATTAGCTTGCCCAGAAACGAAACTACGGTAAATCTTAAAAGTGCCTCTTTCATCGTAATTATGGTTTTACACGAAGGTTTGACTCATATTCTATCACAAATAAAGCCTTGGTTGCTTTTTGGTGAGAGTTCCATTTTAAGTCACTACAAATACTCATTTACAAGCATTATTGTTTTTTTGTCTTTTTTTTTATTTTTTATAGAGAGATGTGGTCTCACATACTCACCATATACAGCATTTTAATAATTTCTAATTACAACGGATAGATGAGTACCAGGGAGTTTTTGGTTTCTTTCTTCAGTTTTAAATCTTCATCTTCCAAACTTCAGATTAATTGGTTGTTTACTCCACGGCTGACTCCACTCTCTGATGTTCTGCCATCTGTGTCCTCTGCAGGTTGGTAAAGAAAGCGCATCAGTATAAACAAGAGCAGTGCAGCATTAAAAGGGAAAATGCCAAATGTTACCTCAATCCAGCCTATGACTTGTTGCTGCAACTTGTCTTTGTCTTATGTGACGGATAGTTTTTTGCTGTTGGATTGTTTGCCAGAAAATAAACATGATACTTCAAGATGCCACACTGGGCCTTCAGATTTTTAACATCTATATGAGATAACTATTAGTCAATTAATGTAGAAAAGAATCGGTAGATCAATAGATGGAAATATTCTTTAGATCTAATTGTTACCTCTTGATGGTTCTTATACCACCGATCAAAGTGGTCCTTGGCAGCCTTCAGACTTTTTTCGTCAGTCTTCTTGCAGTAAAACCTGATTATCTTCTCAGAAAAGTTTGTTGGGAGAAGTTGGGACACCTTAAAAAGAACAGCAGCATTAAGTTATGAATATCAACATACCAGAAGCTGCCCCATGAATAACGACACACAGGGCACAAACAGCTCACGCAAGGAAAGACTTATATGAAATATTCTGTCATCACTGCTTTAGTTCTAACCTTCTCTTTGGGGAGCTTGACTGCCTTGTCTGGGTTCTCTTTGGTGTAGAAGTGCAGATGATCCACAGGGTTCTTGTCTTTCATCCCATAGTCCAGAGCAAAGACCTGAATGACAAAGGTGAGCCAGAAGTTTGATTTTTATTCACAAGTGAATTTTGTGGCCACAAAGGGTCGAACATCTGATAAATCAAATAAGTCATCAAGAATGAGATTTTATGAAAAGGGAAGTTAAAGTAATTAGCCGTAAAAACATACCAAATCTACAAAATCCTCAGGTTTCAATTCATTAGGGAGCGGTTTCTTCAATTCTTCCTTCCAAGCATTGGTCACATCCTTAGGGAGGAAGGAGAAAGGGTTAGAAACAGGAGGCATATCATTGCTCGTTTTTGCTTTATGTCCACACTAAAACAGTGTTTTACCCAAAATGGGGGCTGAAAAGGGGGGTTCTATGGGTTAAGATGGCCCAGAAATTTGTGTGGGCATTGTTTTCACACATAATCGATCTGAATTAAAAATGCCCCAGCTTAGTGTAGAAGTAGCCTATGATTTTGCACAGCGTGCTATGACATCATCTAAATTAAATTTCTAGCAATGCTTCTTATAGGAACTTGCTGTGGTCGACATGAAATCCAGGCACAACACCTATACAAGGTGTGTAAAATGATAGAGATGACAGAAACAAGCAGTGTGCACTTAACAAAAACAAAAAGAGTTTTACATCCTGTTTCAAATATTTCAAACAGTTGTGTAAAGCAATAAGGTCACACAGAGACATTAGATACGCACCTCATTAGTTGGTATTTCCCCCACAAACCTGTAGAGGTCTCGAGAGATGATCCTCTTCAGAATCTGCCCAGCCTCTTTCAGTTCATTGGAGGAAGACGAGGGGTTTTGCTCAGATACCAGATGTTCAGGATTACTCCCCAGAGTCTTCTCAGCCTCTTTCAGTTCGTTGGAGGTAGGGTAGAGTATTCGCTCAAACACACAATCTACAGGACAAACAATGAGGTGAGTTGAAGAAAGGTGAGTTAGAACAAACCAAAGACAAGGTTAGAAATTAATTTTTAGATAATTTGACTCTTGTAAAGCTACTTAATAATTCATTCTTAAATGTATCATTATTATTATTATTATTATTATTATTATTATTATTATTATTATTATTATTATTATTATTATCATTGTTGTTGATTTTGTTGCTATTATTATCAATATTATTATTATTATCTGGCATTTTATGTTTTTCACTGATTACAACTATGCAATTTACAGGATCTGGTGTCATTACATTTGCATGATCATTACCACCTACAATGAAAACCTCTTACATGTAGGTACAGGTAGATACTTCACTGGCTGCTCTTGTTCACAAGACTGATGTGGCAACTCGGCTGCCAGATCAAAAGCTTGGCATCTGAATACATGTATTTCTAGGCTGGAAGTTTAGCCACAATTTAAAAAGCTTGCTGAATTTTCAGCCTGTTGTCAGGCAGATCTATGACATCATATTTACAATCAACAAATCCAACGTGTGATGATTCGGGAGACAAACATGCAACCGGAAGAAAGGGGAAAACACAGGGAAGAACAACGGTGACACTGAAAGGACACAGGAGGGCATGGAAATCAAAACATAAGACACAACACAAAAACACAGAATCCTGAATCATAACACCCCGTAATTACCTTTTAATAAAGCTATTCGTGTAAAATTCCCTCAATTTTGGAGATTTTGAAATAAATGATGATTGTGTCACACAAGAAGTCCAGACATATATAGTCAGTTTGTTGGCAGGTTTGTGCAGACTTGTGAAAATTACATGCTCTCTTAACTAAATCTAACAATATTGCACAAGTGGCAAGTGGCAAATTCAGCTTTGATCTCTTAAACATATAATACAAAAACTGATGATGATTGATAAATACAATTTTCAGCATCTTACTGGTAATGAAATATAAGATTGTTAATCATTTGTTTTTTATCTAACATATGTATCAAGACAGTCACTTAACCAGTTAGGATAATTTACAAGAAGGGTCATCTGTAATATATCAAATTCAACATGATTGTAACATCAATATATTATAAAACAACTTGTCACATGGTAAACATTATTCTCTGTTGAATGAATCTGAAATTTGCAGCACAAATGTCTGACATTT
>JARJLU010003276.1:0-10085 GCA_030272975.1 Sparidentex hasta
CCTTTTCTTTCCATTACTTTCCTTTCCTACAGTTTCCTTCCCTATACCTTCCTTTCCTCTTTTTCCTTTCCTTTCCTTTCCCTGCCCTTCCTTTCCTTTCCTTTCCTTTCCTTTCCTTACCTTTCCTTCCTCTCCTCTCCTCATTCGGTATTCTCCTCGTTTCTCCTCTCACCCTCTCAATCTCATTCGCTGTGCCGCTGCCTTCACTTTCAATTTCTCTCCGTCTGTCTGAATCCACCCCGTCTCCCCATCTTCATTTATTCATTCCTCTGACTTCACTGTGCACCTTTCTTTTCTTCCTCCTTCTCTTCCCACCTCCATCACTTCCCTGCAGCCTCTCTTTCTCTGCAGTTTAACAATACGTCCAAAAGTATGTGGACACCCAGACAGACAGACTCTTCTCTGGAAATGACCCGCAGAGATTTTCTCCAAATCAGCCACATGAACACAAGTGAAGTCCAAAAGATCCACACCAAACTAGAAAACCATTTCTTTATTAAGCCGGCTGAGTGTATTGAAGCACACACTGAAACAGGAAGTAAGCTTCCCCGAGTTGTGGCATTTTTGTCTGAAAATGTTAAAACGGATCTTATAGATTGTTACATTTCGTCTTATGAATGATATTTTTTGCTAAGTTTGTGACTTTGTTGATAATATGGTCGTAATAATAGGAACAAATAACCAAAGCACCAATATTGGACCAAAACCAAACATGTTTCAACAATTAAACCACGAAAATGTTGAAACTTTACATTTCTTTATGTTCAGTTTGAAATTTTCTCTTGTGCTGACGGTCCAGTTAGCTTTAGGTACAAAATCCTCCTCGTCAGGGTTCATAAAAGATGTTTTGAATTAAATACCTGGTTTTGTTTCCACAAACATGTTTTTTGTCAGTTGTTTGACTCCTACAAATGTTGAAACCAACTTGAACAGTGGTGTCTGGCTTGGCAGCCGTCCTCAAACTGGATGCAATTTAGAAGCATGTGAGCACGACAATATTTGTGGAAAAAAAACAACTATAAAGCAAGTCAACATAACATAACATAACAATTATATGTTATTTTTTTCATGTTAAGGGACATTTTCCAGAAAACGTGCAGCAATTCATCTCGGACACATCGTTTAGCATTTAAACCACAAGAAGTACAGTTAGCATGTTTTGATAAAGGTCGGTGAGGCTGATTTAAAGACGTTCAGGAGGGAATCAGATCATTTAAGTGTGTCAGAAATCTAAATATTCTTCTTGGGATGATTTAACAGTTTTCATTGGGTCACAGTAATTGATTTTGATAAGAATTCCAATGTTTTTTTTTTGCTTTTTTTTTGTAGTATTATTGAGAATGTTGACATCTCGTGACATGTCATGAACTTCACTCACCCTCAGCTGCTGAGAGCGCTCAGACTGAACTATATGGGTGGCGATGGTGGCGGCGATGGCGGCGGCGATGGTGGCGGCAATGGCGGCGGCGGCTGTGTATTTTGGGCTGCATAGTGCGTCTCCTCTCTGTTTTCTGGTCACATAGAGCTGATAGCGAGCCAATCCATCTCTCTCCGGAGGGACCCCTCCCCTTTTTCTCTTATTTCTCGCTCTACCTCCTCCACTCATCCCCCATGTCTCTCTCTCTCTCTCTCTCTCTCTCTCTCTCTCTCTCTCTCTCTCTCTCTCCCTCTCTTGGGCTCTGCCTCCTGATTGGCCGCTTCCTGCCTGCCTCTTTATGAATTGAACAGCAGCGGCTGGATGCGACTGGCTGGAAGCTAATCAACACAACCAATGCTCTCTCTCTCTCTTTCTCTCTCTCTCTTTGTCACACACACACACACACGCACGAAATATACGCACATGCTCATCGGCAACAGCCAAACCTTTCATTGAAACGTGTAGAGGTGCTCACACACACTTTCTCTCTCTCTCACACTCATGTCCCCACACACACACACACACACACACACACACACACACCGGCACACAGCCTGCTTTGTCAACAGCTCACGTAGCGCGTTGCACTCGGGCGAGCTTGCACACACACACACACACACACACACACAGCGCAGGACACACACTCTCGTCTTCTGTCACTCTCTCGCTCGCCCTCAGCCGCAATCACATGCAGAGCTACTCACACACACACACACACACACACACACACACACACACACACACATAGACATGCAGTCACACACACCGGGATGCGGTCGGCTCTAGTGATGCTGTGACGCTCAGTCGTCCCTCTCTCTCTCTCTCTCTCTCTCTCTCTCTCTCTCTCTCTTTCTCACACACACACTTTTCTCGGTTTTCATTTTGCACACACTCGCACGCAGTGACACTCGACACACACACACACACACACACACTCGTCGTCAGCCTCTGTCTCAGTCAGTCAGTCAGTCAGTCAGTGTGTGTGTGTGTGTTGGTGGTATGAGGCGGTGATGTTTTGGGACAGGAAGAATAGTATGGGCAATTCCCAACGACGGCCCAAAGGAAGACACAGACCCAAATCGGCAACAGGTACTTTATCCCTCTATCTTCCTATTCCTTGATTTTCCATTTCTCTCCGTCCGTCTGTCAGCCTTTCATCCCCCCATCCATCCATCCATCCATCCATCTATCCGTCTGTCTGTCTCTCTGTCAGTGTGGCGACCACTCAATCAAAATTATGCCTCATACCATCCATCCATTCGTCGTTCCTTCGTCTACGTGACACGTTTCATTCATACGTTTATTCCTCTCTGCGTTTGCCTTTCGATCTCTGCATCCCTCCGTCCGAAACGTCTCGTATCCAGGTGCAGCAGCTGCACACCTAACTTGGTGAAACCTCAGTGTATCCACTCGTCTGCCCTTTCTTTCGTTTTTTTTTTTGTTGTTGTTGCTTTGTCAGGATTTCTGTGCGTTCACAATGCCTCATATTCAGGTGACCCACGCCCAGACATCCGTCCCTTCACCCCTCCATCCACTCGTCGATGCGTCCTCTCCATCATACGTACATACATGCACGTTTGTTAGTCACCGAAGTGTTTAACTCTTGGATCTATCTCGTATTCTTCCTCACCCCTCCATCCATTCAAAGTGTGTTCATGTTACTCTCTTTTCACTCCGTCTATACATTTTCTTCCTGTCTGACTTTGCCACGTCGTCAGTTTTCTCGAAATTTGCTTATGTCATGTCGAATAATCGAGTGTTTTATGTCCACGCGTCCATTTTTTATCTTTTCGTTACCCCCACATGCATCTATACCTCCATTTATTCCACACACGCACATGCCGGTCAGCCTCCGTTCACTCCATTTCTATTGATCGAGTATTGCTGTTTCATCACGTCCATTGGTTTCATCCACCAGTTTCTGCATCCCTCGATCCAAGTTCTTTCAGACCAGCCGCTCATCTTTTCTTCCATTTACGCTGGAAAACCTGCGTTTAATCTGTAAATCTCATCCAGCTTCATCCATTTCCCCCTAATTTCTTCACCCCTCCGTCCAAAATGTGTTAATCTAAGTGTCTCACGTCCATTCATCTCTCTTTTAACCCTTTCAATCATCCACCTCTTCGTCCTCTCACCTGTACTTCATCCATATATCTATCAATGTATCTATCTTATATTGGTTTTCCATCCACTGACGCAGTTTTACGTCCATTTTCTCCCAGTTTCTGCACCCCCCTTCCAAAATATCTCAAATCAATGCATCACACGTGCCTCATTTCACCCCTTCGTCACACTAACCACTCATCTTAACCTGCATTTGTTCCATATATCTGTATATTGATCCGTGTCTGGTGTTGGTTTTCCATCCAACGTGCTTTCTTTAATCCATTTAACCCTGATCTCTGCACCTCCCGTCTCAAATATCTTGTATCTGGTTGTCTCACATCCATATATTCTTCTTTTATTGACACCAACCATTCATATTTTCTTCCATTCACTCTTCTCAATGCCTGTACATAATCCATATATCTATCTATTGATGTGTCTGTCTCTTATTGGGCTTTCCATTCAATGATACAATCCTTTGTTTTGTTTTCGCACAATTTCAGCATATTTCAGTCCAAAATATCTCATATCAAGCTGTCTCACATCAGTCTGTCGGCAAAAACCTGACACTGAACTTTTTTATACCCCTTTTTCAAGCCTGTATTTATGTTACCAATCTATCCATCTATTGATCAGTCGATCTAGCATTGGTTTTCCATCCAGTGTGCTTCATTTCATCCACTACTCCACCAATTTCTGCCCACCCGCAACTATAATATGCCAAATAAACACAAGCCTCTTTGTAAAGCTGTTTATCGATATATCCATCGAATATTAGTTTGCCATCCAATCCGTTCCTATATCCATTGATCCGTTCCTTTTGTCCATTTTCTTCTCTCTGCTTCCCACCATCCGGTATATCCAATATAAATGTGCCTCACGTCCATGCGTCCCTCTCTTTTTCACCCCCGTATCAAACCATTAATCAATTATCTTATCCTCTATCCACACTTGAGCTTGAAAGCCTTTCTTTGTATCTGTCTGTTGATCAGTCTATCAAGGGTTGGTTCGCCATCCAATCCATTCTAATGATCTCTCATCCGTCCATCCATCCATCCATCCTTTCCTCTAGTCATCTCTTCCCTCGTCTGGCTTGCCAGGTTTGAATGAACTAGGTCAATTGGTCTTTTGCCTCTTGGCGTGCAACTGGACTGAGAGACTGAGTGTTTCTGTGTGTGTGTGTGTGTGTGTGTGTGTGTGTGTATGTGTGTGTGTGTGTCGTATATAGTCGTAGCTTTCGGTTTAGTGCTGATGCTGCTGAGCTGGAAGTGTGTGTGTGTGTGCAAATACCAAGGTTTTACGTTTCACGCACACATTTCTCATACCGCTGCAGCCTCGTGCGTTTCGAGTGTGCTGCACTGCCTTCGTCCTGCACGGCTGGATGGGATTACTAGTGGGCTCTTTAATTATCTCTGAGGGCGAGCGAGGTAGAGATAGTGTGCGGGAGAGAGTGAGCGGGGGAGAGAAGGGGAAGGGAAACGAGAGGCGAGCGGAGATGACAGCCCTTGTAAATCTGCCCCTCTTACTCGCTTCCTCGCCGGACGATAACGGAGGAAGAGGAGAGGTTGGAGTGAGAAACAAGGCTTTGTGGGGAGGAAGAGGAAGAGGATGAGAGGACGAGAAAGAAAACGAGTGCATGGCATGATGAAGAGCTTTGTGGATGATGGGAGGAAGAGGAGAAGGAGGAGGTGGCTTTTGAAAAACACACATGCAAAGTGTTTGTGTCATGCTGCAGAGCTGCACAGAGCTCACACACACACACACACACACACACACACACACACACACACACACACACACACACACACACACACACACACACACACACACACACACACTCTCCAGCTGAGAGTAAACACACCCATATGCTCACTCTCATTCTGTCCACACACACTTATGTGCATATGCCCCGGAGATCAGTATGTGTGTGTGCGGGAGGTATGTATGTAAGCTTTAACACAAACCGACAGCCGACTAGCTCTGCAGGCACCTGCTACAATCAGTGAGGCGCCTCCTCTATACGTTTGACCTTGACTTCAATCGGCGAAACCGTACCCGTGTGTTTCCCGCCTTCAGAGGTGACGCTCGCATTACTGTCAGCAGGTGCCGCGTCGTATTTCCAGACGGTGTAATTTACCGTGATTGCTGCTGCGATGATGATACGTTCAGGGACAAGAGGTGTAATTGATGCTTAATGGGCAGAAGGAGGAAGCGCGTTCGTCAGGAGCCGTCATGTGGTCACTTAAAACCACCTGTGTTGAAATCTACCTGCGAGGACCTCTTGTGGTAAATGCAGGTATTAGGATGATGGTGTTATTATGAGGTTGAAAGCTGTGGAATTGTTCTATCAAACTACTGTGTTCAAGGTCAAACGAACTCTGGCGTCAAACGTTTTAGCAAACAAACACAAGAGGCCCAGGACGACTTCTTAATTCAGTTTACGATGATATTTGAGATTTTATACTGCAGGAATACATTTTCGGAAAGGAATGTGGCTGTTACAAAACTCCCGAGGTTAGCGATCCAAAGTGAGGATGGCTCAGACCCTGTGCGTTAATTCAAAACAACTGCGAGAAGTGGCAGGAGAAGCTAACATCCAAAGCAACCTGTTGGGGAACCTAGCACTGATATTAGCCTGCTGGAAAAGCTAACACTGATGTTAGCCTGTATGGAAAGTTAACATAGATATTGTCCTGTTTAGAGGAGGCCAATAACAATGCTAGCCTGTTGAAGAAGCTAACCTTGATTCCAGCCCGTTGGAAAAGCAAAAACTGATGTTAGCCAGTTGTCAAAAGCTAACACAGATGTAAGTCCGTTAGAGAAGCTAACACAGATAATAACCTGTTGGATAATAATCTGGTTAACATAACTGTTAGCCTTTTGGAGGTGCTAACATTGAAGCTAAAGTGTCCTTTGTTTCAACCCCAGAACATAAGAAACAGTGCAAGTGTGGGAAATTGCACATGTAGCCTGTGAGATTTGAGCCTTTGCATTTTTCATAAATCTCCAGAAGTCCTGAAGGTGCTGTTGATACAATGGTAACAACTACACCAGCTTGATTTTTTTCATTTTTGTGCCTGTGTCCTCTTTGTTCTGATGTTTCTGGACTGCACTAATCACCCAGAAATCACCTGGTAATGAAAACTACATCTTTAATTTCCTCTTCGGTCTGTTCAGCTGTAACTGCTCACATTAAAAACCCATTTTTTTTCCCTCATTCATTAGTTATTTTCCCTTTATGTCTTCTTCAGATTATTACCAACAAACCGAAACCGACGAGCACATCACATCTGTTCAGGACGGACCTCCAGAGTCCGTTTGATTAAAGAGACGATTTCAGCTCTTTTAACTTTCATCCATTTGATCTTTTCTAATCATTTAGTTTCCGCTTTCCTTTCTTCCTCTACCTTTATCCCTCTCTGTCTTTTATCTTCTGTTATTCTAACACACACTCTGTCTATGTGCGTTTCTTATCAGGGGGATCAGACTTCATGATGTTTTCCCGGTGTAGTTGGATTTGGCAGATGTTCGGTGGCTGACAGTTTGTTGTTTTGTCCCAGCGCCATGTTTCACAGCAGAATACAACCAGTTATGCGTCTAGGACACCTCACCTGATGGGAATGACAAGCTTGTAAACATTTCTTTTAACTCCTTTGAGTTTGACACCATTAACAGCACAAAGCCTCGGATGCAACGAGCCTTAACAATCTATAATTGCTGATTTTGTCTTGTCATTTTGTAGGACCTTGAGCTATGATCTTTGGGGGTTAATTTACCTCCTCGTTACGATAAATCTGTCAAATTGTAACATCTTCTACTTGTCCTGATTCATCAGCTGCTGAAATGATGACGGATAGTATAAATCCAAAGAGACATAGCGCCACATTTCAAGGTATAGCAACATATTTAATACCCGTTAGCACGTGACTGTTTCTTCAAAGTTTCTTCTAACATACTGCTGCCCGACTTTTCACTCGCTGATTTGAGGGTGGATGAGTGTTGCCCTATTTAACAACCTTCCATCCCACCACACTTTTGGTTGGAGATCTGATTTATCTTTTGGGCCACAGCCTACAAACGCTGAGTTTACCCCTAACTATTAGATAGCATGAGATGTTGGGTAGATATCAAACATGCTAGCAAAGCAACACATCGGGCCACTTTGTTTAGATATGTATCTTTGAAGGTTATATCAGAGGGGATGTTCCTGTTCCTTTCAGCAAGTTCAAATTATTCATTGTACATTTGTTTCAGCTAGAGTCTGAGAAGGAAAACATGTCTCCATCTTCCATTAGGTGCACTAAATCTTAAAATCTCCTTCAATATCCATTGATGGAGACACAGTGACCATCTGTGACAGTCGTGTCGTGTGATCTGATACCATCTCGCATCGTCATTCTGTTCCTTTTCACCTCCTTTCCCCCCCGATTTCCATCCGACTCTTTCACACTCCCTCCTCTCTCGCCTTTGGTTTCGCCTCCATTTTCACTCTCGTCTCGTGTTCAGTTTTTGTTGTTGCCAGGGTGCTGACATTCTAATTCCTGCAAATTAAACACGTGAGTGCACACAGGTTTCTCCATATGATGCCTATTTCTGTGCTCGTCTGCTGCTACGCAACCGTTGTCCTTGTGATCACCCGATAACACTCATCCTTTGTTCCCATTTCCAACCTCAAAAATACCCCAAATTGTCTTTTTTCTTTCCACTACTTTTCTTCTACTTTGTCATTATTTGTTCTTTTTCCATTGACTCGCTCATACTAAAAGGCATGACCGACCGACCGACCGACCACACACACACTCATGTGCTCCTGCACACATGGTAAGCATGTTCATTCACATATTTTCAGATGGATGATGTCATCTTCAGCAAAGCCAGCAGCACCCTGCAGCAAGAGAGAGAGAGAGAGAGAGAGGGTGGGAAAGAGAAGGGGTGTGTGTTGAGATAATTGGATGGAGGCGAGGAGGAGGAGGAGGAGGGTGTAGAGGCAGCGATTGAGAGATCAGAGGCGAGATACGAGATGTGAGAAAGAGCAGCGAGAGCAGAGGGATGCAGGAAGATAAAGAGAGCGAGGGAAGATGCTGAAAGAGAGACAAAGAGGAGCGGAGGAGAAGAAGAAGAAGAAGAAGAAGTAGGGTAGGAGACAGGAAATAGAGGCTGGGATTGAGGCTGCTGCTGCCATGGCAACCGTACAGGTGTTAAAGCAGGTCAATTGGATGCCAGTCGGCGCCCTGCCAATGACCAACAAGTGTGTGTGTGTGTGGGTGTGTATTCACAAGTTTGTCCATTCATTACCAAGTGTGTGTGTGTGTGTGTGTGTGTGTGTGTGTGTGTGTGTGTGTGTGTGTGTGTGTGTGTGTCGCCTACTGATCTGTTTGCCGCATGGCGAGCAGATCACATGATGACTGGTCTCAAGTCGAAACTGTGTGTGTTGATGACAGCAGCGGGAAGCTGGCTGTGTTTTGTGTTTCAAACTTCCAGTGTCATGAAATTACTGATGAGCTGCGACAGGTCTCTGTAAAGATGCTGAGGTGGAGGCAGGCCTCTGTAAAGATGCTGAGGTGGAGACAGGTCTCTGTAAAGATGCTGAGGTGGAGGCAGGCCTCTGTAAAGATGCTGAGGTGGAGACAGGTCTCTGTAAAGATGCGGAGGTGGAGACAGGTCTTTGTAAAGATGCTGAGGTGGAGGAAGGCCTCTGTAAAGATGCTGAGGTGGAGACAGGTCTCTGTAAAGATGCTGAGGTGGAGACAGGTCTCTGTAAAGATGCTGAGGTGGAGACAGGTCTCTGTAAAGATGTTGAGGTGGAGACAGGTCTCTGTAAAGATGTGGAGGTGGAGACAGGTCTCTGTAAAGATGTGGAGGTGGAGACAGGTCTCTGTAGAGATGCTGAGGTGGAGACAGGTCTCTGTAGAGATGCGGAGGTGGAGACAGGTCTCTGTAGAGATGCTGAGGTGGAGACAGGTCTCTGTAGAGATGCTGAGGTGGAGACAGGCCTCTGTAGAGATGCTGAGGTGGAGACAGGTCTCTGTAGAGATGCTGAGGTGGAGACAGGCCTCTGTAAAGATGCTGAGGTGGAGACAGGTCTCTGTAGAGATGCTGAGGTGGAGACAGGTCTCTGTAGAGATGCTGAGGTGGAGACAGGCCTCTGTAAAGATGCTGAGGTGGAGACAGGTCTCTGTAGAGATGCTGAGGTGGAGACAGGTCTCTGTAGAGATGCTGAGGTGGAGACAGGCCTCTGTAAAGATGCTGAGGTGGAGACAGGTCTCTGTAGAGATGCTGAGGTGGAGACAGGTCTCTGTAGAGATGCTGAGGTGGAGACAGGCCTCTGTAAAGATGCTGAGGTGGAGACAGGTCTCTGTAGAGATGCTGAGGTGGAGACAGGTCTCTGTAGAGATGCTGAGGTGGAGACAGGCCTCTGTAAAGATGCTGAGGTGGAGACAGGTCTCTGTAGAGATGCTGAGGTGGAGACAGGTCTCTGTAGAGATGCTGAGGTGGAGACAGGCCTCTGTAAAGATGCTGAGGTGGAGACAGGTCTCTGTAGAGATGCTGAGGTGGAGACAGG